>VYZM01019586.1:140495-200241 GCA_013398915.1 Dromas ardeola | reverse complement strand
TGCTGGTCATAGATTAGCATAAACTGAACATAGCACTACTGCCTTAGAAGAAGCACTGTTATTTAGCAGCAGTTCAGTTCTCCCCAGAGCAGGGAAGTGAAAAGTTACTGTTAATTAGTAGCTGCAAGTGTTTACACTAACCAGGGGACCACTAAATGCTTGTAATTTCTGGCAGAAGCTCAGATCCTCCAGGACCGAGTGCATATTTACAATATCAGCCAATGATTAGAATTGATTGTCATTCCCCAACCTTGAGGAACTGAGCTGCTGCCAAACGCCCAGATCACACAAGTGCAGGGGAGCCCAAAAGGGTCTCACAACTTCAGAAAGCTTCAAATAAGGGTTCTTCCATCAGATAAGAATAGCTCTTCTTTCCAGGGATGAGGACCAGTAAGAGGCAGAAGTTGAGTGCTCCTGCAGGCTGTGGAATACCAGTGATTTTCCATCTCTGAATAGTTCTGGCAAAAGATGTTAACAGTTTGCATATAAAGGTTTGTTGATGTTTCAGCAGTCAGTGCCACCTCATAGTAAAACTTAGATGGCCTGCAGTAAAAACACTCAGAGCAATCAAGAGTATTCTGTAAGCTGGAGACTATTGCTCTTTCTGGCTGGGGAAGTTATTAGGCCCCTGTGGGCCATACATCACCTCTGCAATGGGAGGACAAGCACCCTGGCTCACAGTAAGCCATTCAACCTCTTTGCACAGCTACGGACTCAGGTTTTCCAGGTAAAATTGCAGGGCTTGAAGGAAAATGAGGATCACAGGTGGGGCATGCAGTAAGATCTTTGCATATTTCATTGAAGATGGCAAAATCCCAAGTCTTGACTACGGAAAAGATTGCTGGAACTAAGTCAGAGAGAAAGTCAAACAAAATATGCAAAATCAGTGAATGCCCGTACACCCCGACTTGAACGCCACCAAAGCAGAGTCAAGAAAGCTTTCAGGCCATCAGTGTCGGAATTTTCTCATTTATGCAAAACATCAGCACCTTCCAAAACAAACTCTTCTTCTCCTTGCAAAAGAACATCAAAATGTTGCCCTTCCTTTAATTATCTTAGCCATTAAAAGGTAGAATATTGAAATTAACTAGAGAACATTTTGTGCTTTCTCTATTTCCTTGCTCCTCACTTGTTCAGCTCCTTTTCAGGGGTATGTAAGCTAATTCTTCAAAGGTACTCATCAGTAAAGACCCTTTTAAGTGCCAAGGTTTTAAAAATCTCATTTCCCAGAAACTTTATAGGCATGCATTATAACACTTGCCAACATCATCCCATATGAGAATTTTGGTAAAGATGGACCTTAATTAGTATTTAAATGGAGTATTACACAGTGAAGGTGTTTATTTTAGTCTACAAATCAGCCTGCAACAGTTGGGACTTAGTAGAGAGGAGGGTTTTTTCCTAGCCAAGCCAGCAGCTGATATTTCTATATTCCAGACTTCTCCTAACTGTGCATTCTGTTGTCAGAATGACAGTCTAACTGCAGTGCTGTCATCAACATGGAATACAAAAGGGGAGTCAGCTTGATATGTTAAAGAGACAACCAATAGAAAGAAGCATAAGCAATTAATTTTGGAGTGTTGCATTTACTGAATTTACTCATTGGTTAAACATAAAATGTTTGTGCTTTTTTTTTCATTAACTGAATGCTTGATTTTTTTAAAATATGCTTAAGAAAGGTCTGTGTAGACTGTTGTTAGTCTATTTATCTTTATCATATATAACAACAGTAACAATGTGAAATTCAGCATTTTCATTATATTAAATCTCATTGCAGAAGAAATTATTTGTTTTGGAGTTAGACCTTTTAGTGAATTGGTCATCATTTCCATCATCCACCAGGAAGATTCAGTATCTCGCTTGTCCTAGCTCTGTCCCTGTATCATACAACTACCATTCCGTATGCTCTGCCAGAGGCAGCCCTTGAGCTCCAAATTGTTGGAGAGTGAAGATGTGTTCTGGGCAGGCATCACTGTGTGCTTGGTTTAGGTATTTGTAGGCATCTGGTCACTCTCTATATGGGCAGATGCTACGGAGCCAGATGTACCTTTAAATTTGACACAGTATGACACAGGCTGGACATCTTATGATTCACACTAGTATCTGCCC
This sequence comes from Dromas ardeola, assembly GCA_013398915.1. Classification (NCBI taxonomy): domain Eukaryota; kingdom Metazoa; phylum Chordata; class Aves; order Charadriiformes; family Dromadidae; genus Dromas; species Dromas ardeola. The sequence continues at coordinate 198,132 of VYZM01019586.1, read as the reverse complement.
TCTGCAGCAACTTGCTCTGCACCATAACTCAAAGATCACAAACAGAGCTGCTTCAGTATAGAAGAAAATTAGTAAGGGTCCTAAGAGCAGCTGACCTGTGGTAGTAACTGTCAGTAGAGATACACAGGCTTAACGTCCTTAGCCTATCCCAAATGCCACACCGAGAGTTAATCTTAATTTTTTCACTGAAGTATGACATTACCACAAGCTGAGGAATTTCTAGGCAAAGTAATTTCTCAGCTTGGACCGCTTGCATCTCACCCCATTTACAGCATGTTGGCAACTAAAAATGCTTTACTTTCAGAAGTGGAGTATATTTAATTATGAAAACTACATATTAGTTCGCCTTTCTTTTGCAGAGCTATGAGGCAACAGTGCAACCTGCAAACACCAGGAACTGGAAAGTTCAGGCTCGAAGAAGTATGTAGACCTCCAGGTAGATTAGCAGGGACAGACATTAGGTCAGCTATGGGCAAACTGAGCAGGAAAGATTGTCTGCTCTAAACAACCATGGAGAAGTACTGCAGGAACAGCATCTTCAGAGATAAAATGGCAGCTATTCAGAAACTGTGTTAGAATTTACTGGTCTGTAAGGGGAAGGCTCTCCCACGTCCCCACTCTGAAGTACTATGGAGAACTTCTCCATAAAGTCTGCTTTCTTATGCTTTACATTGGAATAACTGAAACTTATTTTTATTTCTGTTCACCATTAGCTGACTTCAAAGGTATTTTATAAATGAGAAGTTTCTGACAGTCAAAGCACCTATTTCCTTTATGGTCTGTTTTTATTTGCTACGAGATTTTCTTATGAAAACTCTCTTTCAAGATTTTCTTACATTCCTAATTTTGCAGATGTGAAAAGAAAAGCATACACAGAATATTAATCAAGCCCTAATTCTGTCTTTAAGGTCAAACAGAATTTTTGAAGTTGATATATCTGACAAAAGATTATGACTACAAGAGTCATCATAGCTGCATCTTAAATGCAGATTTGAGAAATGCCAAATGATTCCAGTTCTAACCGCAAAGCCCAGAGAATACACCTTTGCACAGAACATTCAGTTGTTTTCAATAATTTACTCAAGCATTAATTTTCCAGGGTAGATCGTGAGTATACAGTGAGTATAACAGTTTCAACTACATTGCCATAAGTGTTGTGTTATCATAAATTAGCTCACCTAATAGTCAGCAACATAGGATCATAGAATGGTTTAGGTTGGAAAGGACCTTAAAGATCATCTAGTTCCAACCCCCCTGCCATGCATCTAAGAATCTGCAAAAGATTACCAATAAAGAATAGCCAACACAATTTTCTATCCCTCCCTCCGCACAGCACATGAGAACAAAAACCTGCCTCATCTATGAGGGACATTCAACAGCTTTAGTAGAGGTATATCACTGTGCATTAATATTTTACTATCTCTTTTTGGCTTCATTCTGGGGGGCAGGAGGGGGGGAACCTGCATGGTTTTGCCCTGTATTCTGTTGCTCCAGATGTACTGGTCTTTCGCTTTGCATGATTGTATAGAATCAAGAGGTTCTCCTTCAGGGAAAGAGAAGTCAGCTCATTAAAGCAGAATATCACTGGATGGCCCATTCATCTTGCACTTGAAGTCCCCTGACAAACAAGAGTATCCAATAACAACTGATACTTGGAACTAAAAGCAGAGAACATTATTTATTGCTTACTAAGCCCTAGAGAAACATTTCCCAAAAATTAGGTGGCCAAACCTCACTTGAGAAATTAGATATTTGTGCCTTGCAGCATATTAGTGTAGGGTCTGTAGTCCGCTTTTGTCTTTCAGTTTCCTCATTGCGACAACTGTTCTGGGAACCAAAGAATAGACTTGTTTCTCTCCGAGTTCAGCCGATAGCATGGTACCACCATATTGATTAGTGAAGGAAGAAATCGTGTTTGGTCCTGCTGCTGGCTTCTTTTAGGGGAAGGATGCATTAGTACTAATGCGCTAATCTCCTTTGGAAAGGAAACAGGAGATAAGAGCCTCCTCCCAAGGAGAAAACATTGAAAAGGTCATATTTTTATAGCAAACTGAAGAGCAAATATAAGCATAGAGGCAATTTTGTGCCAAATCCTATTTTGAGTGCTTCTTTTTTGTTTTTCTGAAGCAAAAATATCGTCTGAGCTGATTTTTTTCATTTTTGTGCGGAGTCCACGGTTTACCACTTTTCATGATGAATAAAGTAAAATGTGGCTATTTTTCATGAAAAACTGCCTTTTGTACTTTAAAGAAAATGTCCTTGTCATTTTTTGCATACTGTTTAGTCCAAAAAGAGTTATTTGACAAGCTTCAGATTCTGTTTGTATATAGGCAAAGGGGAAGATTTCATACTTGACTGAGTTTGGAAGTAGCAGATAAGAAACAAATGCATTCACACATAAAAACGACATATTCAAGAACATAAGTCACGGTCACATCTATGGGAATATGTAGAACATGATATTTATAACAATCCTGATTTAATGCTCCAACGCAAAAGGACTACAAGTATGCTTAAGGTACTACAAAGTTGAGGCTTCGGGTACTGATCCAGTTCTATGAAGTCAACAAGAAGTCTCTGGGTACTGCGTTAGGTACTAAACACATAGAAAATGCATCCTGGCATCCTGGGAAGTACTGAAATGTGTGTAACATAATCAAAACAATTTCCTTGTCTTTTCAGCACTTCTGATCAAACCTTACCATTATGCAAACACAGATGTAGTTAGGTTACTGATTACACATTCAACTAGTTATTAAAAAAACTCCAACACCATGCCATTTTCTTTAAAATATCCTACTACACATTGCAATTTACTATTTCTGCTTTTTTACATGTTTACATTTTTAAAGAAAGGAAGATACTCTCAAAAAAAAAGACAAAAAAAACCCCCACCTTTTAAAATAATATTTTTGTGACATTAGGTTCACACTCACCAAATCGTCAAGCAACTCAAAGTTATGATTCCCGTGGCAAATGCAACATCCGCACTGCACATAGGCCTGAAAATAGCTGCCAAAGTGTTAGAAATTCTCTGCAAGGTAAAAGGGGACTAAGTTAAAATTCCTGTGAGAATCATCACTTTGAATTCCTTGACTCCTCTGTGCATGTACATTCTTATCATGACATTGCACAGACATACTTTTTTGCATTTCATACTACACTTCCGATACATCTGTAACCCCAGAATATTTCACTGTGAAGGTAAAGCACTGGGATTCTAATACCTTGTTCTTATGGAAAAGGCTTAACAGAGCAGAAGCTGAGCCATATTAATTTATTGTCATGATGAAGGGGATACTGAGAATCAGAACTGACACTAACTCTTTCTATTTTCTCCACTACTTTTTGATTGCAATCATTGTGGTCTCCACGGATGTCATATCCATAACAGGCACACCAGCATTTGAAGCAGTTTACTGAGGCTGGAAAACAATTCTGATAAAAATGCGCTGCTGCCAGAACTTGGCATATTAGAGTGTCTGAAAAGATTGCCAAGGTTGGCATTTTGCCTACGTTGCCCAGGGCCATAGAAGATTGACACAAACTAAAAATAGTTGAAAAGATCAAATGTGTTTGGTTTTATGAGGCACTTTTCTCTTCTTTTAAAACACAACTTGCCTGTCAGACCACAAGCGCCTAATATGACAAGGTGCTGACGACTTCAGGAATGGTGCTGGGGATCATATGGGATTTGTATGGTTTGAAAGCACTCTACAGAACGGGACCTGCAGTCCATGTTGACATGTAAAATGTTACGTACAAAGTGGAATTCTAATAAGAGCCAAAGGAGTCAGAAAAGCAAATCTCAGCGAAAATCATACAAATCATCTAGAAGTTGATGGAGAAAACTAAAAACAGATAGGAGATTGGTATTTCATCAAGTATGAAGTGCTGTGGCATTCCTATACCCACAGAAAATTCAAAACTCAAGACACACACAGTCTGAGTAATAGCACATGGTACACGGTACACAGTTCTTGCTGGTTTTGCAAAGACCCTCTTCAGATTTTTGAAAAGTTGAAATTGAGTTTGCCCTACGTCTCGCAGAACCGTTTGGATGGATGCAGACAGCCATACACAAAATTATTCATTTCCTTTTGATTTTTTTAAATATTCTGCCTCTAGTTTTTTGTGCTTTTTTCCTGTAAGTCATCCTGAACCAAAGTTGTATAGGCAAAATTGTATGCAGAATGCCAATTTCCAAATCTGCCTAATAGGTCAGATGTAACAGGCTCACAACCAATATCAAATTCCTACAGAAAATTTTTCAGAATGTAAAGGTTACATTTTTCATTCATTATTCTAGGATACGAAGGAAAGATAAGCATGGGACAGCACTCTATTGAAAATTTTTTAAATAGAAAAAGATGTTCATTCCGAGCTCAAATGATTACTAATTGTGAAGTCTTTACAAACTTTAGAACTTAATGCAGTCTTGGAGAAGAAAGAACATAGACTGTACACAGAACGCAATAGGTTGGGCAATCTTCCAACATTTACCATCTTTGCCAGTTTCTTGCCCAGATCTTTACCTAAATTCCTTTGAACCAGAAAAATTTTGTAATTTGCAAATTCGTATTGCGTAATTGCAAAAACTCAGAATTTTATATTCCTTCTAGTGGATTTTTATAAAGCTGCCAAAAGCCAAAAGCTCCTTTCAGATTGTGTACATACAGATGGTGTAATTGCTTCAAACTAAAATCTGAACATCTCCGCACCTGAAAGAACTGAAAAGATAGCAAAGCTTTCAGTGACTTCAGAGAGTTAGAACCAAGACTAAATTTCCTATCAATTCCAATTAAATTTTACGCGGAATTAATACAAAATGATGTCCGTAGACTATATGCTCTGTCTCTGTGGAAGGATATTGTGTGTTTGAGAAGGAAGAAGAGCATTCTCACTAGAAAGCTGTTAAGAGCAACCAGTTACAACAGGAGCAGGACTGTATCTAAGGGACACTATGATTTTCAAAGACACTGCCATTCAGCTGTGGAAGATTGTGGGTTCAATTTTTTTTGGATCTGATACAGACAAAGTACTGAGTTTCTCAAGAGAAGTAAATAAGAAAACTATTTTGGCAAGATGAATTTTTCTGAAGAGCCAATAAAACTTCATTCACAAACTTCTCTCAAATGCTGATCCACACATTTCTAGTTACTGGTTGTTGGGCAGCTGCCGAGTCATCACAGTGACTGACATCTTTTTCCTTTCCCCATATACTTTTGACTTTAAAAAATGCCTATTTGGTGCATCACTAGCAGTTTTCAATACACTGGTTACTGTGCCCTTCAGACCTCTAAGTGGAATTAGACTCTTACGGCCCACAATGGCAGATTCTCCAATTATTATTTCTGCAGTATCGGCTCTCCCTGCTTCTTTCAGAACCACAGTGGGGTTGATGCTACAAAGCACAGACCCCATTGAACTTTCACGCTCACAGCTCTCTTCCCTGCTACTTGCAGATATTGTGGCATAGAGTAATAATAAATAATGCCTCTTAATGCTGTAGTACAAATAGCTCTCCAAAACTCTTCATTCAGACAGCCTTCTCTCTTTTTGCCTTCCTCTCGGGAATGAATATGTGTTCTTCTGAGGAACGCATTTGATATGTCCATCAAGTTTTCTTCTTCATTATGCTAGCAGTAGTGGTGCTTGTCTCTGTTGGTGGCTGTGATTGCATCTGCATGTTATTGGCCTATTAGTTACAGAGATTGTTGGCATATGTGGATGACTTTTACTACTAGAAGTTTCATACTGAAAGTTGGCCATATGGGAAATATCTCCGTGAATACTGGGAAAGAGGTTAAAGATATCAATGCAATTTTATTGTCTCCATTGAGGGATTCATGGATTGTAAATGACCTTTTTTGTGTCTCACTATCTACATAGCTAGAAATATATGTTAACGGAGCAGCTGCCGCCAGTCTCATGCATTCGGAGACATCCTGATCCAATTAGATTGTCACTGATGGATTCATGTTTGCAATACATTTTGGTTCCCAATTTGTGCTCTGGACAAAAAAAATAATTCCTACTTTCTCTAGTCCTGCTTCTCATTTCATCAAATCTTCATAAATAAAAGCATAAAAGCACAATAAATGCATGCTATTAGTGAAACAAAGAATACAGTAGTACTTTTAACTTCCAAATTCTTCCAAATTCTTCCAAATTCTTGCACAGCTGCCACTAAAATAAGAGGAAAGCTATTTCAAGGGACATTTTCACTTTCCATGTGCTAAAGAGGGAAGTTATTAAAATGTTCTCTATCATGAAAATCTGTAGTATATCTGATTTTATGCCCTCTCTTTAAAAGTAATGAAGAGTTTTCCTAATAAACCAGGTGTTTTGATCACAAGATAACTCAGAACAAAATTTGTCTCATGCTGTGTTCATGAACAGCACTTAACACAAAGGTTTCTAGGGCTGAGGTCTCTACTTTCTGTCAAAATACAAATATTAAAGCACAGCAGATCTTTTTAGCAGTAACACGCTTAGGGATATGTTCCAGTTTTCAACCACATTTTCACAAGCAGCAGACTTTACCTACTTACTCTTACACAGGACTCCAGACAAGTGTGATATCTACCTTTGAGTCAATTACAAAAACTTACTGAAGTGGAGGGTGCAGACCTAAGACCTAGAGGCTACAAAAGTTTTATAAAGTTAGCAACTATCACCTGAATCATCATAACACTCAGTGTGCACACTCTAAGACAACCTCAAATCCAACATAACAACACTTAGCTTAGACTTTCCTTCGAGTTTGAATATAAATCCCATTATCTTGCAATTGGGGTAGGTTAAAAAAACATATGCCGGCTGTGACTGTTGATCAGATGACTTTTATGACTTTTGATCACTAAAGCACGTAGGATCGGTACCAGGTCCCCATGACTCAATACAAAGCCTGTAGATAACTGTTGGAACTTTACTATTAACTTACATGGGACTTAACTGAATAAACATAATTTACATGACATAGTTTTTCAAATTAAAATATTTCTGCTGTCTTGTTCTTTTGTTATATCAAAAGTCCACCAGCTGGGTTGATTAACACAAATGTAATGGTTATTACCTCCCAACCTTTCAGCCCCTCAAATTCAGCCTGAGACCTAAAAGACTCATAGCGTGCATCTGAGTCACAAATTACAACAGAATCAGATCTTACATGCTGAGATTCCTGCTACATCTGGCCTTGCTGCACACTCTGTCTTTAACACTCACACAGCACAGGGACAGGTGCTCTTTCCTCTGCATTATACCATGCCTTCGAGTATGTTCTCTGAGATCTCACTCTCACACACTGGAAAAGGGAATTTTCGAAGGCTTTTGAGAAGGTTTGAGACCTCCATAGAAAATTTCTCTTGGTGTTGTTGGCAAATCTAATGTCTTCTCCCATAGCTGCTGGCACTGAAGGTGAAACTTGGTCTAATCAGTAAAGCAATCAGGTATGTCTATTAAAATACATTTTTGCTGAATTCAGCATGAATAAAGCAGTCAACTGATCTCCTGAGAGAAGTTGTTTGGTCTCTTGAGAAAGGGCCAATTTATAGAGCCACTTTTCAGGTGAAGTGTTGAGCAATGCAACCAGTTCCTCCCTAGAACTTGTTGTTGCTGTTGTGGCAAGCCCTTAACTCTTTGCTTTTGTAAACAATGAATACAGTCATGCACTAGTGCTCTACTTAACTGGGTTCTTTGTAAATCTCTATTATCTAATAGAAAAATAAGAAAATATGAGAGCACTTTATCCTGCTTTATCACATCCCTTTAACAGCATTGGAAAAGTTCCATCAAGAAACTGTAGTCATGTTATTTGCTGTAGGATGGATTAATCAAAAAAATAAAATTCCTTTAGAAGCATTAACCTTTGCAAAAAATTGCAGACGGCTGTAATGACAATTTGCATGCCTTATGTATTAAACAATGTATAAAGTGACTGAACCAGCAAAAAATATCCATAGCCTTATGGACCACGCGAGATCTGGATGCCGGTTCCACAGCAGGTGATTTGACATATTCAGATAAAAGGTCAAACTGCAGCAGAAAGCAAATACCTCAAGTACAAGTTGTGAATGGACTCCCTGTGTCCACCTGCCACCACCCCTGGTCTCTAGACAGTCTCCCCACTGAGAGCCACATGAATTACAAGATTCACATTTCCCTGCTCCCCTCCTTTCCTCTCTCATTCCTTTCTTCTGTTCCTCAGGACTGTGAACAATACGCTGCTTCTTCACAACTTATCTTCTCAGCTATCTTCTGCTTCCTTGCTCCTTAAATATGCATAGCCAACAATAAATAAATCCACTGTAACAGTAATGACCTGGCTTCCAAAGCCAAATCACCAACTCAGGATAATTCATACTGATTCCTGTTTGTCCCTGCTGACAAACACTGCGTATTTGTCCATACCAAATAAGTTTAGAATCATAGAATGGTTCAGGTTGGAAGGGACCTTAAATATCATCTAGTTCCAACCCCCCTGCCATGGGCAGGGACACCTCCCACTAGACCAGGCTGCTCAAAGCCCCATCCAGCCTGGCCTTGAACACTTCCAGGGATGGGCCCTCCACAACTTCCCTGGGCAACCTGTTCCAGTTCCACCACCCTAACGGTAAAGAATTTCTTCCTGGTATCCAACCTAAATCTACCCTCTTTCAGTTTGAAGCCATTATCCTGTGTCCTATCATTACACTCCCTGATAAAGAGTCCCTCCCCATCCTTCCTGTAGGCCCTGGACTTTTTATTGTCGTTAGTCAGGTAATTAGAAGAGATCAACTTTGTCTAACTGTGCATTCTCATCCACTTAAACTATTTTGTGAGACAACTGACACAACCTTTATCCTCTTAGCACATTTCCTGTACAGTACCTATACCAGCACACCATTCATATTTAGAAGTAAAAAGCAGGAAAACTTTGAAAAGATTTGAGAGTAGTTCATATTGGCCCACAGAAGTGCCCATTACCCACATGATCAACTGGTGTGTGTATGAATGATACAAACCTACTGTGTCTACAAAAGTGGACTAAAAATTGAGGTTCAGGGCACATTGTCCTTTAAGATGGATTAGAACTATTTTAAAAATTGTGCGTTTCATGTGGTATTTCCCCATTTCTGCTCTGCCCTAGGTGAAAAAAGGAAAAGAGAAGGCAGTAAAAAGTGAAGAAATACAAAGCACAGGTCATGAGAAATATTAAATATTTGCCCAAGGTTCAGGTGCAATTTTTAGTTGGCTCATATCTAAGTCTGTTTGTCAAAGCTTGATTCTTACTTACAAGGAGGATTTCTAAAAAAAGATGCAAGAAAACATTACTTTTCCTTTCTCTAAATGCATGCAAACATTTCATCTACCTGTTCTAACTAGCTACTGTGCATGCACATGCCTCTTTATTGCAACCAATCGTATCTATACAGGTAATATTAAAAATCTCGTCATGTACATGGGATGCTTTAAATCAAACAATTAATTACTTTTAGGAGTGGGGTCCTTTTTCTAAGATGAAAGGAAATATATAAGTTAGTAAAGATATCTTATTACTCCTCCATAATATACAGAGCTTTAGGGAAAGATTAGGTTTATTAAGTCAGACTCACAATGCAGGCTTTCAACACTGCCATTTCCAATAAGTACACATTTGTTTAATATTAAAGTTCCCTTTCAAAACAAAGTAGTTAAGCCTACCCTCACATTTATACATCTGCAGTTTGTTTGATAACTTACAACATAATTACAGGCTGTCCTCCCACTAAATGCTGTATTCAGACTTATGAAACAAGGTGGTAAAATATGCACTGGAGTCTGAGTACTAAGCCCGTAATTTACCACAAGCACTAGGAAGAAAAGAAACGGAGGGGAACCCTGCTATTTAAACTGCTCAGTTACCACGTTTCCCTCCCCCCCACATACAGTAGCATATAACCCATTCATATTTCAATTTTACATTTCCCAAACTGTCATCTTCTCGTGTTTCAAGTTCATTTGAAATGCAATCTGTTTATCAGAGCGGCAGTGAATGCTTTTGTAGATCAAGAGAGAGCTGTCTCTTCCCACTAGCAAATAGGTCTGTGGCAAATGGGTTGGTGAAATAAAGCAGGCATTGTGGGGTTAAGAAAAGTGCCCAGAGAGTTATGGAGGGGAGAGGTGGTCAGCCCCTTTCTTACCTCCCGTGTTCATGTAGTGAGAGTGTATCCTCCCTCTCTGTTGGACATGCAGCTAAAATAACTAAGCAAATTCCCAGGTAGAACTGGAGCATGTGGAAAATGAGAGATCGACCTCATTTCAGCCATTTCAGACAAGTTTCTCACAGAAGGTGGCCCAGCCCAGGGGATGCACTGAAGAGGCCAGAAGCCCAGCGTCCTGTGATGCTCACTGGGGGATGCCTCGTCACCCCTATCCTTTCTCCAGGGCCACTTGCTTGGGGAGAGAGCAGGGCTTGCATGGTACCTGGGCTCTGCCCTGCCTTTCCTTCCAGCCCCAGCTTTCAGGCCCTTGGGGTAGGAAGCTCTTGTGCTCTCCTTTCCTCAGCAACTGCAAGCCATTAGCAAGGAACGGTGCTTTCAGGCAATCACATTCTCTTTCTGGTTTTCTATTTTTTTTGCCCATTTTACTATCCCATCACACCTAACCAGCAATCACAGGTTCTGAATTGTGGTTTTCTGTGATATGTATATGTAAAGCTCCCCTCCTAGCAGCATCCTCAGAATAACTCCATCCTGTAAATACACCGGTTCACTTGATGCTGCTCCAGACAGCATTTGTCTCAGTCACTACCTACAACTGCAGCAAATTATCAAAATTTTAGATTTTAAAAAATAAAAGTCACATCTTTGCATATCCTATTTACTAAACACATCCTGTACTATAAAAAATAATGACTATTAAAGGCATACCTTTTTTTCACTATGCTTCTTTGCTGCCCCCCAAACCTGCAGCATAAATATCAATGAAAACACAGTCACTTTTGTTTCCATTTTAAAATCTCTAAGCTACATTTGACAGATTGCAAACATGAAAGAAAAGTTCATCTGCTGTGAGAAAATAGGTAACATCAGAATAACATCTTAAATGTAGGTGTGTGACTTTCACAACAGCGGCAGAGTTATCAGAGAAGGGAGGGAGATAATATACTGAAAGCTGGGTGCTTTAGTAGCCTTTGTTTGCTAAAGCATCTCCATAATGTGAGCCTAAGAAACGTAGGTCCATCCCCATTCATTCTGGTGTATTGTGAAATGCCAAGAACATTAGAAAAGCATATTCCAATCCATTTGCTCACTAAACTTCCTCCTAGTTCTCATACTGCTTTACTCAAGGACACCCACCTCAGATTTTGTCTGAGCTTTCAAAGGCAAAGAGAGGATGTTTTTCTCGTGCCAGAATCCAGATTGCTTTTGTCAACAGGCTAGACAAGCAGAAAAAACTGGTAAAGACACAAACTACCCAGAAGCTATTGAAATCTGTTGAAATTGTGTCTCCACGAATTACACCCAAACTTGCAGCCCTTCTGAATCTACCTTCTATGTGAGCTAAACCAAAGTGGTATCTGACAATGTCTGAACTAGTATGGGAACCTTTAAAGCACAATTTGAAAAGGTAACAGCTTTTCTGCTCTGACCTGTATGGATGTAACATATAAAACGTGACTAGGACATGAGGCTCCCAATAGGTGTCCCTATTTCACTGCAGTCCTTTTAGTTGAGCCAGGTCTTGTGTAGAATATTCAAGTCCCATCACCTCCTCCAGAAAAAAAGATTAAAAGGTGTTAATGGAAAAGACAGACATAAGTATACAGAGAGAGAAAGGGGAAAAACAGGGGAGGCCATGCTACTCTGTTTCTTCTGGGTTTTTTTGCAAGCTCTTTTTTAAACTGTGTTGAAGAGCTGAGAAATTCAGTGCAAGTGTTGCAACATCAGCAGAAAAAACATGGCAATACTGCAAAAGAAAGGATGTGGGGGAGCCTATTAAAGTGCTTGATTCTTAAAAAATAAATCCGACTTATTTTTGAAATAAAGTTCCTATATAAAATACACTACAATTTACATATGTGTATCTCACTGTTATGTGTCAAAGCTGGCTACTTGCATGTCTGAGTGCCTACATAATCTGAATGCTTCTTTCCCTAAACCTTTCCCCAGAAAAATGTCCTCTTGGACATATAGTCCAATACTCCAGCTGTCCTTCTCTTCTTTCCTCATCTATCAATAACCCAGAAAGTATTCTTCAATGGAGTGGTGAAACATCAGGTGTGATATGTTAAGCCCATCTAGAAGAGAGATGTTCCGTATGACATAGGTTTGTATTTGGGCACCTAATTCCTTTAGGTTTTCTATCATTGCCTAATTAACGTCTGTCTATTGTTCAAATAGCATCAATTTAAACAAGAATGTGATCATGCCCAGAAAAGGAAAGGAACTTCTGAAAAGACATTTTAAGTCAGTGAAGTGATCCACCTGGCATGAAAACAGGAACAGGAAGGCACACACAACACTTTATTTCATGGTCTGCCTAATTATCCAAGTCTACCTTTTGTCCTGTGTAACTAAGTCTGCTACAAGGAAGGGAACGGTGCTTATGGCTAGATTCACAAGAAGCTCTACTGAACAGTGTGTCTTGATGATGGGCAGTCTTTTAATTTTTTCTTGATTCCTGCCAGTAATCGGAATCAGCTGCTGAGAGATGTACTATGATTCAGAGTTAAATTACCAGGTGGCTGGGCACTGCATTGCCTTTTGCTTCTTCAAAGTTCAACAGCAACAATCTTTGGCAGCAGAGCTCTCTTGTTTCCACAGCTAATGCACTGATTTGGGGTTTACTCACACTACTCTGCTTCGTGACGGCATCTTAAGTGCACCATCATGGTCAGCTCCCTGAAAAATTGTGATATGACAAGAAAAGTGCAGCTAAATTCCCTTTGCAGTTCTTTGATCTGGGGACCTGAAGTGAAAGGTCTGGTCTTCGTGCAGCACTCCTCACCACCCCCAGACTGAAGCGCCGGTTGCAGCACCCAGCTGTTATCTGGGATTCAGTCACATCCCTTCTCTCCAGATACAGCTCTTTGCCAGAGGGATGGCAGAAGAGCTCCCACAAACCAGAGAGCTTATTCAATTATTTATGTCTAATTATAAAGGCGAGGGTGGATGCTGTCTCCACAGAACAGCCATGTGTGAGGCAGAAGAGGTCAACAAATGCTGCTGCAAAGAGTGGTGGTAGGAGGACACAGTTACCTCTCGGCACCCTTGGTCCGCCCCTTGACCCAGAGTAGGTTGGGAAGCCAAGGTCCTATGCATCCTTTGAAGTAAGGAAAGGTTGTTGCAGTGCTGGGGAGAGAAAGGGACTGAAATCATATGCAGCCATGGTTCAGAAACTTAGTAAGCTGCCAACATTTTGGCAAACCTGATTCAAGCTTAGGGAAACCCCAGTGCCAGGGAATTATATATCACTTGCCCTGTTTCAAGTACTCCCTTTTGCCATTAGGAAAGATTTCCTTCTTTTAATGTCATTATTATAAATAACTCTATAGCTTATGCAGAGTGGGAGCATGTTTATGAAAGTAATATTTTTGCATCGTCACTTATTAGAACACAACTGCACGAGAATAGAGATTCTATATTTATATATTCACACTAATAAAAAGCAGAATTTTCCATGCCACCTACTAACTTGCCTGCTCCTGGTGTGCAGCTCATAAAGAATTAACTTGGGTTAAGAAACTCATAATATTCAAGCAGGAGTTTTCAATAATTTCAGACTCTGTCAGTTACAGTAGAAGCCCAAACACGCTGTTAGACCTACAAAAATATATTCACAGGCTACATCCAGTACTACTGATGTGTTCTATTCATCATTAAATGTTATGAATGTTTTCCATTCATCATTAAATAAGTTATGAATGAGGATGGAGTGTGCTGAAGAGCTGTTAGAGAAGGCAGCACTACCACAAAGTATTCATATTCAAAGCAGACTTCAAAATGGATTGCAACAAGTGTGAGAAATAGTAGAACATAGCAGACAACAAGCCAAGGATAAAGACAGTAATCTACATCCCAAATGCTCCTTCAAAACAAGGCTAATCAGACCATTGCCAATACTTAACAACCAAACTATTTCAGACAGTGTCAGCTTCCCAGACAGTCACTAATGCTGACTGACATGCAAAGTGATTGTGGAAATATCAAACAATAGTCCAATTCCTGAGGTCCTTACTCATACATTTAACTCAGTTGTTACTAAGGCAATTTTTTTTATTGAAGTCAATCCATTCTGACACCCTGTTCTGAATGCTTGTTGGACTTGGCAATAATAATTCCTTCTGCTTCTTTTCATGTGTTATCCCTTCAGCCTTGATCCTTTCATCTGTGTCCCCTGTAGGAATGATGTGAAATCCTTACTCTATTTCCAATTATTGAGACATCTGGAGATGGCAGTGAAGAGTCATGACAACCCAAACACAGCGAAGGACCCTAAATTTAAAATGCAGTTTGACCTAATAATTTCAGAGAGGAGATTGCTGTGATTATAAATATATCACCCAATAATCCACTGGTTCTCACTGCATGAAGTATGTTTAATTCAACTGAATGCAATATCTTTTCTCTTGCAGAGATATCTTTTCTCTTGGATTAGAGTAATAATATTTAAATAGTGATAGACACTCAGGACTTTTTTTTTTTGGTTGAAAACACCTCTACCACTTGAGAAAAAAGTAAATAAAAATTCCAGGTCTCTATAAAATTGTTTCTGCACAAATTTTACATCAATTGAAATCTCAGTCAAGTAAACATGGGATAAAAAACGTAGATGTACAGACTGTAGAACTCCTTTTTATTTTCTGCAGAGCATCAATGATTATTTTTAATCTCTTATATAAACAGTCCATGCAGCATAATTGAAAGAAACAAAGCAGGGAAATATTAGATGTCATGTTTAAATTCAGGATGATGAAGAAATACTGACAATAAACAACCTGGTACCTTGCGTCGTGGGTCATGGTGAACGCTACAGTCCCAGCAACATGGCAGAATGTCTATGTTCTGTGTGCAAAAGGGGAGGATCAAGCACATTTTGTCATGCCTCCGGGGCAAACTCTCTGTAAATGAGTGTACGAGCCAGATCGATTTCTACCGGCACAATAGAATATCCTGAATCTTTATGGTTTTTAGGTAGCCCACTGTAACTTCCTTTTCTCCAGCCCACCGGGTCTCACTCTACCACCGTGTGCTGCAACATCAGTGCTCTGTTCTGCCACTTGTCAGCCACGACCTTGTAGGCATGGGAGGCACCCTGCCTAAATTCTCAGCAATCATGTCCTTTCAGGGTGAGTGATTTGAAGGTTCCTGGAAGGAGGGAGGAAAGCCTGCTTTATAAGCCCGTATCATGCTGTGCAACCAGCTCACAGCTTTGTGTCATGCAAACCTTAATCTCTTCACAACCTGTCTAGTTGCATCTTAGTCTGTTCTGAATATTGTCTCTCTGCTGAGGGATCTGGATTTCTCGTGATCTAATCACATCTCCTGTCATCTCAATACAGGTTATTTCCCCTACATGTTTATCATAGATGCATACTTCAAAATGTCAGCTAAAAACAATGTGACAATATCAGCAAAAGCTTTTGCTTTACCAAGTGCAAACAAACGAGCCTGTTGGGTATTCTAGCAAAATGGCATGGTCGTCTTCTCTAATCGTTAATCCTAATGTTTGCCTTTTCAATGTGGCTGGTTTCTTCCTCCCTGCTTATGTCCTGAATCAGACAGTGACAGTATGTTTTTATACTACACTGCATTTTCGTAACTCATGTAAGCTGAAAAGTTGTTTCTGTGTCAAGTTTTTTTCTGTCATTGACTACTATAAATGTAAGTCTTCATCCTCTGATATTCACAAAGCATTTTTTGTGAATATCCTTGAATATACCTTCAAAAGCAATCGTTCCCTCTTCCACAGAAATATAAAGGCCTTTCAAGTATATTACAACCAAAAGAGCACACATCCTTGGGCTCTGTGTGTGGTTCCTTCTTTCCTTTTCACTGTGTTTTTATTTGAATGTCTTATTGATTTTTTTCCCCCTCAGATCCAAAACCATAAAAACAGAGGAAAAAAACATCTACTTGCAAGTGACAAGAAAGGGAAAGGGCAGCAAAAGCCCATAGCAAAGCCTGAAAGTTGGAGGAAGGGTCCCAGTGAGACGATACGACACAGCTCTGTCTCTGTGTATGCGGGGCAATAAAGAGAAAGAGCCTTGTTCACATTTAACCCCACTTGTAGAAGGAATAGCGAGGGCAGCAAACCCATGTCTCCCAGTAAGCAAAGAGCCAGAGGGAAGGAGTGGGGACCAAACCAAAGCAAGCACATCACTGGGAAGAAGCTGTCCCGACAAACTGAAAAAAGCTCATCCTTTCCCCAAAATGGGAGGGAAGCGGGTGAGATATTGCCCTAAAGTCTACTTGAGGAAGGGTGCAGCTATACAGGGTAAACCCAGGCGTTTCAACGTATGCAGTGTTGCCTTCAGTAACACATTACTGTGAACGCATTATAGCACAGCTATCAACCTAACGCAACCATTCACAA
The DNA here is from genome assembly GCA_013398915.1 of Dromas ardeola. NCBI lineage: Eukaryota > Metazoa > Chordata > Aves > Charadriiformes > Dromadidae > Dromas > Dromas ardeola. Next base: position 181,572 of record VYZM01019586.1, on the reverse strand, counting down.
CCAGGCAGGGCGAGTACTTCATACATCACTCTATCTAGGGCTTCGCCTTTAAATCCTCTTATTTCACTACCTCAAAGGCACCTCAGTGTGTCCTAGTCGAACCGGCTGCACCATTTATCAATAACAGCAGCAGCTGCTGCCACGTCTTGCAGTTACTTGGAACTGTAGCAATCCACCTGTAAGAAACAGTGAAAAAATCAGCAAGATCGTCTCAGATCTCCACAGCTAACAAAGGCAGGGCACTGGTTTAGCGAGACCAATAGTATGCTCCAACATGGCAAATTTAAATGAATGTGACGTTGATTTCTCCTGCAGCTCTGTTCTGTAATTAAAGCTATAACCAAAGGCTCTTATTCCTTTTTTTTTTCCTCAGGGAAATTCTCACTGCAGTCAGAGGGATCTATCCAATGAAAGACTGGGGGAACCTGAGTAGCAGCCCAAAGATTTAACCCTACTTGCTTTATTTCTAATCACTCTCTTTTAGAAGGATAATTAAAGCCACTTGACAGGTGAGGTGCCGTATACGTGCTCTGACGCAGGATGAGAAAGAAACAAGATAACCTTCTCTGTTAGAAAATAAAAATAGTGAACCAGAAGCCATGATCTCATCTTGGCTTCTGCGGCATGCCCTGATTAAAAAGGAAATCTTCCTTCCATCTACAAAATGAGAGGAATGAAGCCTACAACACAGCATTCAGAGCCCAAAAGTTACAGCGGCGCAGCGCACGAGGCCACTGCAGCCAGCCCCCGTGCCCAGACCTTCCCGTCCTCTCCCTTTTTCCCCATCCTCTCCCCTTTTTTTACCCATCCTCTCGGTTCTCTCCCCCTGCCCTCGCTGCCCCCTCCCCTGCCTGCCTACATGCGGGCAGACGTTTCCTCCACCACTGAGGTTTGGATTGTTGCCCTTATTTATTTGGTTCCCTTTTTTTCTAAGCGCTGGAGCTGACCGCATGGGGTTGTCTTTCTCACATCGTTACTGCTGCCTTTTATAATTACAGGACACTGGTCTCCCTGTGTATTTTCAAATGTAGTTTAAGGATTAATGCTGTTACATAGCTCTTCTGACAGAGCTAGACTGTTTTCTCCGTACTGTTACACATTTACAATAATCTCTGAAATTTCGACTGTGGAAGGTATACAGCACCACCAGAAGCAATCATCGATTAGTAGTGTTATTATACTGTGGTATCAAAGTGTCTTTAAAATAATGATAAAATCTTAATGTTTAAATCTTTTCGCTTTTTCGTAAACATTCAGAGGTCATTTAACACAGTTTAAAAATAATGGAACAGGTCACTCCAGAGGCAAAACAGTTTGAGAAGCTATCCGCCTATACAGCAAAATGCTAATGCCCTTTGAAATACAAAGGCAAGGGGGTTGTTCTCTTTATTGTCTAATGTTTTGTACATTTTCAGACCCAGGTCCAGAAGTATTTATCTTTCACCTCAAAATCTGATTGCTGTGCTAATGCTATTTAAAACTAAATGGAAGGAAATTATATTCTCCACAAGAATTCAATTGATTCCTTTCTTTGGACAGAAAAAGAAATAATAGTAGTTTTTATTCACACAAAGTCCTGTATAGAAACCTCTGTGTGTAAATCACATTGGGCCTCTATAATTTGTTATTAGCTATTGGTTATAGCTGAGATAAATGCATGAGAACGCTATTTATGTAATTGTAAGCAATGTCACATTTGGATTTGGGACTCAGACCTCCTGTAGCTCTCTAAAAATCATTACTCTTTCTCCAGTTTGCTCTTTTTCCTGCAAATGCTTGAGTTTTAGCCAAACAGGAGTACTGTTCTCAGTCACAGGAAAAGTCAAATTAATTCTTGGAGTGAGGAAAAAAGAGAATTGACTACGCAGCTGTATCAACCTTGTGCACAATGTTTAAAGTGGCATTTGAGGAATTAAATGTGCTGAAATATTCAAGAATTATTCAAGTATTCAGTGACCCATAGGATGCCTGTGTCAACATGAACACTCTTGTCAGAGAAGTCCAGTATGTTTTCCTGGCTTCTGATAAGCAGCAGTCCAAATGAGATGGTTTAATACCACACGCCATGCTAATTCTCATTTTTTTCTCATATGCTCTCATGATATTCCCCACCATGCTGACAGTAACCACAACATAACACAGGGCAATAGAAACAACTTACTGATTCACAACTACAGAGGACTTCAATTGAAAATTTTAGTGATTGTGTGTAATGCTCAGATATCACCTTCACAGATGAGGTAGGAAAGCAGTTGAGTATAAAGATCTCATCCTATTATGCCCTTTCAATCATTATCGTTAGCGCATCAAGAAACCCACAAAGTAATTGACAAGATTTCTCTTCAGACAATTTTTCAAATAACTCATGGAAGAATAGTTTAAGTTTAGCACATTATAGAAATCCAAAGCCGTATTTGCTTTGCATTAAATAGGGGTCCAGAACAATAAGGGGGTTTTTGCATATGCAGGTACTACACATATATATGTTCGCATAGTTTATATGTAGATAGCAAACTGAACACCCACTTATGAGTTAAGTTCACATGCCCCAGTTAGAGAAATTCTGCACTGAAATTAGGTACTTAATTGCATACTCAAAGCCCTGACTTTCTGTTTGTAAATCTGATCTTTATTGGGTTTTCCCTTGATAACAGATTCCCTCAACCACTCAAGTGGTTGATTCACCTCAACCACTCCATTGCAAGTATTTTCTTCACCTTCCCACTCTTTAACTTTTATCGCAGCTTCCTTGGGGCAAATACATTGCTTACTGTCTCAAAGCATGTTGCAGCTCACCTGATCTTTCTGTTTGCAAAAGCACAAGAATCATTCTGTAGATCTCCCGGTTGTCACCCGCAAGGAACAGTCCCGTCCCTTCATGTGAAAGAAATTAGAGTCTGCACTCATGCCCGGGTCTGTAAACTGGGACACGCATGGGAAGAAAGATTCCTTGCTCCCTAACCCCCTGGATATATGTGCAAACACCAGGCATAATGCAAGCTGCAGCGATGTTTTTCAAAGCAACAGAAGTCAAAACTAGAATGAACCTGGACTGTGACACGGGCTTTCCAGTTTCCTCACCCAAAAGACCATGCCTCTCTGGCTTCAATACTTTACACAAGCATCCAGATTTGGGCCTCCAGAACCAAGAATACCAAACCGTCTTACATATTTTTCCAGCTTATGATGTATGCTACAGTCCACTAGGAACAGATCTGAAATAATTATACTTCATTTCATCTCACGTCAGACAACAAGTTAGCTTAGCACATTTTAATGGAGTGGTGCACAGTGTCTCTTTCACTTAATGAGACCACATTTTGATGAGAGACTCTAGTGGGTTAAGGAATCATAACCATAATGAAATCCAAGGTTTGGGGTTTTGGTTCATTAGGCAACAAGGATAGCTCTTCAGAACACTTGCTTCCAAAAAGAAATACAGATGCCAAGATTTTATATCCCTCTGGAGAGTTTTTCTGTGAACTGTCATTAGTGAAGAAATGTACTTGGAGGGAGAGGAAAGGAAAGAGGGATTAAAGAATTCAGCTGTGCCACAACACATTTATCCATCAAAACAGGATAAAAGTTGGTTTCTCAGTCATGGAAAGAACAAATAGTTCATTAATCTATTTTGATAAACTGACACCGGAGTAAGGAAACAGAGCCTTTTCTGTTTCCAGAATACCAGTTATCTTGCATACATTCAAGGTGTGCACACCAGTTGACAGTCACATGCCTCCCTTTCCACCACGTATACAAAAAATACAAGCACAAGATATGGGCAGCATGCATATCACCAATCTCTGACAGAGGTGTTCCTAGAAGAAATTAGTACTGTGCTTGCACTAGGAGCAGACAGCAAGAAAAAGGGGACAAATCAGCAATTTTGCACTATATGAACCTACCGAAACTGCATTCTCATCTCACAAAATGAAAATATGATCAAGAAAAAACTGAAGGGTACTTGTGGGACATACGATGCATTTTCATATCAATTCTCCTTACTATTATAATTTGCATAAACTAGCAGCCATCCTGATAATAGAAGAGGATGTCTTATGGAAAGGTTATGGATTATCTTGCCCAGAGGTGCTCCCTCTGGGAAGGTAAGCCAAAAAGCTGTACAATTTTGAGGAAGGTTGAAGCAAACCAGACAAATGAAGGCAGGAGTTTATCCTCTGGTGCACTTGCATCAATACTTTTCCCAGGAGCTAAGCCATACCCTTGCAGTACCAAATAACTGTGCTCATTTTAAAATTATTAAGTAGCACAGGAGAAGAAGAAAGGGGAGTTCAAGTGCTGCAGAATAAGCAATATGCCTTCCATTAGCATTAAGGGGAAGTTATGAAATCAGAACAGAGAGCTGGAAGCCCTGGACATTTTTTTACTACAACAAAATGTAGAAAGTTTGAACCTGGAGTCTGTGAGAGGCTCTGTGGGAGCTCTCTTCCTCCTTACATGTGCCTGCCATGGACCACACAAAATCACCCAGAAAGGAATATGATAATGCCCTCAATTTGTGAACTACTAAAATTGAAGTACAATGGATATCGTCAAAGCATTCATTGCAAAGGTTACCATGCAGACTGTACTAGTCCTCCCAGGCATAATCATTGAGCAGAAATGATGATTAAAAGTCATAATACATACTTTTTTTTTGAATCCCACACTTGACTTTGATCAGAGTATCAGATTACAAGGCATGCATAATCAACAATATTGTAATTAAATTGCATCAAAGATTGCTGACCTTTTGGTGCAATCTTTTGGGTAAAATTCACAGTACACAAACATGCTTTAATCTATGTGAAACATTTATCATGCACAAAGAAAGGTAACTTTTTGACATCAACATAATTAGCCCTGGCGTATTGACTCTACATGTCAGCCCTTGGCTGTGAGCTAACTTGTGTGAGATCTTGACATAATCATGTTAAGTGCTGCCAGTTTGCATAGCTGCCATGGATTAAACAAGAAAAATGGTATCAACAATGTAGGCGTATGTTCTCTGCCGCATGTTAATGAAGCCATTTCCACTAAAATTGTTGGTATTTAGAATTTGCTTTGTTTTAATTATGAAAACAATCAATATTATAGAATCTTTCTACTTTTTTTAATAGGCCATTAATTAACCTATTGATTATCATGGAGAGTGAGAGAAATATTCTTCCTGAAAATATATTCGCTTTTTCAAGGTTTTCTCCCTCCCTTCTAGAATGCTGTGATCTACTGACAGAATAATGTTGCCTTTTTACCATATGAATAAATGGCCATAATAGCTACAGCATAATTTACAGATTATTTCAGTTCTCCTTGAACCAAGGTCTGAAAGCCACCTGATAAAAGAAACTTGCCATCAGATGAAATTTGGATTTATATCCACAGAAAACACTGGATTTCATTTCTCTCAACTTTATCTGGAAGTTGCATACTGACAGCAGGGACCTCTGAAGACTTTTCAACCTGGCCTGTCTCCCACCTTTTAATTTGCCTACTTGATATCCTGCAATCACCTTCTGAGATCTTAGAGCAGTGCCATTTTTGCTAGCAATGAGAGATAAGAGGATGTACTTTGCACATTCCTTAAGCTTGATAGCATTAAAACACTGTATCTTGGCATCAGTAGAAACATCATTGCAAATGTAACACTGTGGGTTTTAATACATGCAAGGTTATAACTATCTAATTTTGATTTTTTTTTTTTATTATTCTAGATAACACAGTATTAATGCTTATTTCAACATATGTCTTGGAGCTTTGATAATCTGGGGCAAGGCAGCAAATTTTACGACACGTACAAAATAATCATGAGACCACAGTTTAAGGTACTGACTAAGACACTGTTTCAAACTTCTCCTCTATTTATATCACACACATAGAAAAATTTGACTGCTGAATATATGATGTCATAATCATGAGCTACAACCTCAGCATCAGCAAAATAAATTTTAAAAATTCAGCGTTATCCTTTATTTTTATAAAATACACTTACAGATGCTAATTGGTTATAAAATGACGTAGAGTTAGGAATTGGTCAGCTCCAGAATTTTAAATGCGCCCACATCCTGGTGCATTGCAGGGTGACTAGTTTTGAATGCCTAGATCTGAACCCACTCTAAGGTCCTAAGCCAGGTGCCAACTTGGACATGAATTAATTTTCCTTCTGTTTAAGACCTCCTGAAAGTTAAACCACGTTTTTGCCAAGATTTAAGTGCAGGAGAATAGAAAATCCCATAAGAACAGCTGCTTTCTTAGTGCTTTCACCATTTAAAAAATTCTGATTCTGAATCCCTTGCAGTGGGTGGGTGCTGCTGGTAGTGACTGGACCTGCACTGTTCTGGTTCATTCATCTGGAGCTGAATCCTGTTAGAGTGATTGTCTTCAGAGTCCTTTTTTATATGGACACTGTGTATTTACAGAGTACTCTTAGTATTGTATTAATTTTCTTCCTTTAAAAGTAGATCCGAAAGTCAGCTAAATCTTTCAACAAAACTGATCCTTTTAAAAAAAGTAGTGGACCACCCGAATAACCTGTCTCTGTTCTGGAACAGAGGAAAGGGAGGAATTGTATAGCTCCCTAACACAGAACATTTTTAGGGTACTTGCTGGCCTCTTGTTCTTATCTTCACAGATAAAACAATATTCATTTGCCTAAAAACAGGTATTTACTGACATTGGGACAGCCTTGGATTGCCTGCCTTGGAGCCAGCTGCCACTCCAGAAGGGCATGGGTCTACTGTTAGTCCATCTCTGCCAAAGCCACTCCGATATCACAGATGCCTACAGTGTCTCCAGTGGCACCAGACATCTTCGTGTGGACAACTGAACTAAGCCCCTAAGCACCATTCCCGTCACGTAGCCTAGGATTCAGCATGGAATTAAAAAGCATGTTTTTAGGTGTCTACATGCAAGCTAGGTGTCTAGGCTTCTAGTGTAGTCAATGGAGAGCTAGTGAAAACAGGCAGCGAAGGCCAGCCATCTTCTAGCTGATTGGCTCAATGCATCTTTACGGTCCAGTAGCCATACTTACTGCAGGCTCAATTCAGTTGCCTAAAATTGGTGCTTTTGGCTACCCAGGTGCACAAATGTGGTAAATGTGACATAAGACACATGGGAAACCAAAGCCCTTCTGGACCAACATCTTGCAGCAGGGAAGTCTGAGTTTCAAATGGCACTAGATAACTATGTATAAGTAACTAAATTGAGCCCTGCTGACCGTACTGGGATCTTAGACTCCCAGCTGACATGCAGACACTTACTTTCAGGTACCTGATTCGGAACTAAATCCAAAAATGGTGTTCAATGGCAAATTCCTCTTCTAGGTCCTGGTTTCCTGTACCTGTCACTAGTTTAAATGAGAAGGAGCACCAAATGTAAATTAAACTGTTTTGATGTACAGCTGAAAGGAGAACCACCTGTTTGGCTTCTTTTTCTATTACAGTCCGGTAATAATATAGATTTTACAATTTCGCAAATCATAGGCTTAGTCTTGCCACTCCAAGCATCAAATCAAACCCAATTCCAGATTAAGACTTGAACATCAAAGAGGTACTTCCACTACTCCACCTCCTCCTGCACAGTATCTTGCTCTGCTATTTCGGGCATTATCTGCACAGTCCACGTACACCAAACCAAGTATCTGCAATAAAATGTTTCTCTTCCACTTATTCTGCTTCTGCTTATTCCTTAGCAGGAATGAACCTTTCAGAAGGAGCTGTTGATGTGCCTTCCTATTTTGCATTACGTTTATAAAAAGCACTTCACAAGCAATCTTCACAGTACCAATATTTAGTGAAATGGATTTCTTTTACTTTTGCATTACTGCACAGGTTATTGGTTCTAGGAACTAAATTTAATTTATTTCCAAGTATCTCAGGCATTTCATACAGCAGTTTAGTATCCCTTTCTCTCATCATGAACACTAGACATATTTATACCTACAGGGCTCATGATACATCTTGGACATAAAGAACGGGTGTTCTTTCTGCCACATAGAATCTAATGCTCAAAAAAATTCCACTGTGAAAATGTTTCATCATCTTTTATGCAGAGACGCTAATTTTAAAAATACACACTTAGTTAGGTATAAATAAATATTAATTTTCAGTTTTCTCTGGCGATCTGTGTCTGTTTCTGGCTATGCTTAATACACCAACATTCTCTGTGTCTCATTCTCTGATGAGACACGTATGTAATCCCTTGCTCTTACTTCTCCAGGACTTCAAGAAGCCCTAGACAACACAAATAGCTGGCATCAAACAGCTATAGGTATCAAAAACAAGGCTAGGCAATCCACTCATTTTTTCTGGCACTATGTTCTGCAGCAGCAGAAAAGGTGCCACTACTGAGCATAAGCTTATAATTCCTCTTGACTGATCAACTCCCAAAAAAATCATTTGAGATGTGATACTAAAATGTGCTTTTTGGGATTCCTCTAACTTGCAGAATTTCTCAAGTAGCAATAGCTGAATCCCTTGAAATGTAATAAGATGAGAAAGTTTTCCAAATAGTGTCTTAGCCAATCCTCTTTTTTTCCCAGTTGCTTTGCTTAACCAGAAAATGCTGAATGTTCAGGAAACTTCTAGGTCTCCTCTGTGTTAACCCCATTTTTCCTTACCTCTTTGATCTATACTGGAAAACAGTATCAACATTGAGAACAACATTCCAGATCAGTACAGGGTTCATATCTGGTATTCCAGACTAGTTTTTATTCCCTACCAGTTGATTTTCATATCTGACTTCAAAATATTCTTCATCAATTGCTGATTCTTTGCTTCCTACCATCGCTTAAGCTCCTTGTATTTTATTTTTTTTGAAGCTTACTTGTCACGTCCTAAACCTTTTTGACCTGTGTTTTGTTACCTTCGAGTCATTTTTAATTTCTGCTGCTTCTGTTCAAACACAGAGAAATCTACAACCCAAAATTTCAGCTCCCAGAAATCTCATCTGCACTCTGGGCACCACTGATCAAGGAGAGGTTTTGCCCATATGGTAGGTTTTTAGAACCTTAGAAAAGTTTTTAACTCTCCCAGTCACAGTTTGCCAGTGCAGGCAGGTGGGTTTGTGTCTGAGGCTCACTCTTGGAGCCATACATTTCATTAAGATCACACACAGTTTTTTCCCCAAAACCCAGTATTTGATGCTTAATCAAAGACATCGATTAACCATAGATGTATGTGGCAAAATGTATTCACATCAGATTACCCAGCTTTTTCCCAACCACCATTATTTATGTCCTCCATTTATAATTGGCACCCTGCACGTACTTTTTCTATCAATCAAATTGATTATCCAGATATTTAAGCTTCTTTTTAAATCAGATTTTTCTCAAAGTATGTTTATATATGTACACTTTATGACCTTTATGATAATGTAGACTCTACCACAACCTGAATCAGATTTTTCTCAAATTATGTTTATATATGTACACTTTATGACCTTTATGATAATGTAGACTCTACCACAACCTGAATCAGATTTGCCAAAATTTCTTGCCTCTTAACACTTTCTCATCCTGAATTTTCCGATGAAAGATGTTTCATTTCGACATAAGCATGCAAGCTATACTTTGTGATATTACAGATCAGCTTATTTCTGATATGCCACCAAATGCTTATCAGAAATGCAGTTAAACAGCATGTATGGCCACATCTTTATCTATTGGTTCAGTAATTCACTGGAGAAGCCAGGCAAACATTGTCAGATGTTGTTCTTCTATAATCATTTCTAACCACCGCTGTTAGACTGTGAATTCTTCCAAAAATTTCAGCTTGCTTTCACCGTGCCTGCTACACTCTTTTGGAGGCTTATGATTAAATCCTGCATAGCAACTGCTCCCTATATACTGACTCACTGTCAGGAGGTTAACTGGTAGATCTGCATTCACCACATTTTCTCCCAGTCCCTAAAGCCCTCATTCCCTCTGCAACGATAAACAGAGACCTTAGGAGCACCGCTCTAAGTACACACGACCCTCACTTCCATCTCTGCGTGAGCTTTCTGTTGACTATTCCCTAACCACTACATGCAGTAAAGCAACATACATTCTGCTATTATTCAGGCTCTGTATGCCTGCTGAGGGGATGGAAATGCCTGGATCTTCTTTATAATAGCTATTGTCAGAGCAAAGCCCACTGGACAAAGCACGATAATTTCACCTTATAAAAAATAAACACTACTATTCATGTAGAGGAAGGAAATGCAGCTAAGCCCTGAACATCTTTGGTATTCAAATTCATAGCAATCCTTGTCCCCAAAAATTGTATCAAGTTTGAAATTTCTTATAACTAACCTTGGTTTTATGAGGATTTCAGTCATCCGTCATGACCTTCAGAAAATCAGAGTTTACCTATACTTATTTTTAGACATGAAGGAAAAGAGGATTTCATTTTAACAAGCTTTAAAGAAAAACTTCTGAAGCCAAAAATAGTTTCCAGTAATAATATGCTGAAACTTCAAAACACTTTATGCTAAATCCTTAAAATACTAGGTGGTAAGTTTTTACTATTTTTGTTACATACAGGGTATATATATATTTGCATGAGAGTGCTGTGGTCTTCCTAAGCATAGCACTGCAAAAGTCAGTTTCAAACTTATCATGAAATGTCACAATGGTAAAGTGCCTCATTATTGTATATATGAAATTTCTTTACTATTTTATCCATAAATCACTATTTCTAGAGAGTATATTATTAGATCTCCAGCACTTGAAGTTCATTTGCTTCATGGGGCAGCAAAGATAGGTAGATACACACATTCTTATGCACAGAAGGTGTTTGATCTCCATTCTCTTTTTCGGTTACTTAAATGTCTGAAATTTCTTTCTCATTAATAGTTTTTATGTTTCAAAATCTTTTCTTTTACTCAAATCAAATTTGACTCAATTTTCTCAAATCAAATTACTGATCAAATTTGATTCACCCATTACTGGAAAAGAAATTAATAAGTCTCAGTGTGGCATTACAGGTGAAAAAACACACATGCACAGATATTCAATTTGCCAAGAATATTCGTGTAATACAGGTTTGGACTAGAGTGCTGGCAAATTTAGTTCCTCAGCAGCAGCCTTCAAAATTGGCTCATTCCTTCCAGTAGATCTAAGAAAGCAAGTTTCCTTTTCCTACATTGAACAGTTCACTTTCTCTTTTGAAGAATAAGGGGAAAGTGTGAAAAAATGGTTAGCAATGAAAATTTTAAAGTTGAATTTTGACATGGTCTCTAGACCCATGGACAGTTTTTGTAACAACTGAGATGATTCTGAAGCTCACTGCAGAATATGTACAATCTGAACAGCATTTTAATATGTGGTGAGTCCATTTTAAAATTTGAATTATTCTTTTTCTTTGAACATGACTGATTTTGCCACTCAATAAAATTCAAAGGAATCCCAAACTGAAGATCATCTACAACACATCAGTATATTCTACCACAGTTTATTGAAACATATTACAAAGATTGAAGGTCTTTGGAAGTATATACACAATCTGGTATTTCCTACCAGTCTGAAGGGTTGATTTTTCAACCTTAATAATCCTTGATAAACATCATTTCTCCAGAATGCATGAAAAGAAATCCCTTTTATACCAATAGCTAGTATCTTCCATAGAAAGATTTATATGCACTTGTCTAAAGCAGAATCTTGTTTCACACTCATAAACTAATGTTTGTCTTCTAAATAATATACGATTAGTAGATATTATGCCAGGAATAAATGTACTGCATGATACTATAATAAATCTGTAAACTTCAATCCTTGCACAGTACTTTACCAGAATACCTTGCAGCAATCAATAATATGTTTCACACTATCAATGAATAGCATAACACAGTGAAAGATGCATGGAAGTCTTTGCTATACCCAATAAATTATGCTTCATAGACAAATATTGTTTGTTGAATAGACTGAATCACAAACAACTCCTGGGAACTGTAAGTTCAGGATCGTCTCTATGATGTCTGCAGATATATTTATGTCAAATCTGGAACATAAGGTTCCAAACTGATTTGATACCTAAGCAAATTGGAACAAATGCTGTATCAAGGGCATTTTCCTCATCATCAATAAACCTGACATACAGTACACCACAGAGTTATGCTAACAAATATATTTTCGAGGATGATCCTAACTGCAGGTAATAGAACAGATCTTGAATGTGAATGTTTTTATGCAGTGGCAACAGGAAACTTAAGGCACACTCTATGACATTTATACTCTCTGTCCAAGGTAAATATAACTTTTCCCAAACTTTCCCTGACTACTAGTGGCAACATTTCTTTATAGCACAAGTTAAGAAAAAGCTCATAGCTGTGCAGGTAGTTCAGATGAGAAACACCACTTACCTCAGCTATTCAAAGTATATCTAAATCACCATGCCTGCCTCTCTTAAGAAGCAGTAAAATACTCCCTGCAATAAGTTCCTGTTAAATTTTTTCAGCTGTTTCCCACTGCTTACAGAGGGCAATTATATTTACAACAGGGCAATAAGCTAGTGACAAGAGTTTAAAAAAAAAGAACAAACAATAACAACAAAACAAAACAAAACAAAACAAAAAACGAACGAGAAAACAAAGAAAGCAAAAGCTGTTTCTTAGAGGAAAGGAAGTCTTCGTGCCCAGGGACTGTAGACCAGGCCACAAGTTGAGAACTTCTGTTTCATGTATCTCTGCTAATATTCTGCTTATATTTCAGGTCTACCAAAGGAAATAGTCACCATGAGTCTAAGCATCTGCTTACTTTTTTGGCTGTCCTATCACAGTCCAAAGGAACCCAGACTCCCTGTGCAATGCAAAGGCAAACTGGGCACCTCAGAATACAATGTATAAAAACAGCATCCCAATCAACAACAGAGAAGACACTGAAGACAAAACTTCAGCAACAGACCCTTTCTGAAGAGGTGAAGGATGCATGTTTGAGGAAGGACAGCAAGCAAAGGTCTGAGCACTGGATTCCCATAGTCTGGGTAAGTTCCACAGATGGTAAATGAATCTATAAGAAAGCCCTGTTTTGAAGGAAAGAAGAAATATCTGTGATGTTGAGTTGTCACAGCTTATCTAACAGTCAGCTTTTCAGGTAAGCCAAGCAAATTAATGCCTTTTTCATTGGCCTCAGCTGCAGGTATGTTGGTATGATCTTTGTACTTGGTGTGGTGGTGCAACCCACTCCTCCTCTTTTGGCCACTTGGTGCTTGGTGCGATTCCCCATCCCTGGGCCACAAACCAACCTAGGAGAAGTCAGGCATGGACTGAGAAAGACAAAGGACCGGAGCGTTAAGGTGCTCCCTTAATGCACCCAGCTCCTGCTTCCCCTATCACTTGGAAACAGTAATGACCACCTATCACCCCCTGACAGCCTAGTACGTCTGTATCTGGATCATGGCCCAAAGAAGGGTGAGAGCAGAACTCCAAGATCTAGCAAGTTCTGGACTTGCACAACTGGTGAAAAGTACCAGAATATCCCATCATCCGAGTTGGACCAGAGTTGAAAAATACCTGATGAAAGTCAATTATCTCAGACCCTATAAGCAGCGATTCTAGTGAGACCATTTGAGCGCTTCTGGATCACAGAAGGCTGTGACCAGCATCTCCTCTGAGCTGGGATGCCACTCAGAAAAACACCTTGAGGATTAAAGGCCAGGGTGAGTCAAAGCCCCTCAGGTATCAGCTATCACCTGCTGAGGAATGCCAATGCACTGTGAGTATTTACTCCAAACTCGAAGAGGGAAATTTTAACTATAGGCTAGCCTCTCTTTCATCCACCTCTCTATATACACATTAGCTCTTATGAGTGTGGGTGTTCCTATACTTTACTGGATCCAAATATTTGTCACTGCATGTGTAAAAAGGGTCACCCATCGGCTCATTGGAGTCACTCATTGCGAAGGGACCTCTGGTCCTAGCAGTTAAAAACTCGGGTGTGGGGCTGTGTGACCCCTCAAGTGGTGTGTGTTTGTATGTTTGTGCTCATGTTTGTCTGTATTGGTTTGGGATACCTTATAGTAAGTCAGTGTGAATCTTGCCATTTTCAAACCTGTAATTAACTCGTTGTTCAATTATTTTCTTAAATCATCTTGTAAATCCTTAAATTGGTTAATGAGCAAGTGCTGCTATAACTTAACCTCTTGATCTACCTCAAATCATTAAAAAATTTTGAACTGCTACTAAATCATAATCGTGTCAAATATTTCCGTCCATGATACTTGGTGTTCATTTGGATCAAGGTTCAAACATGCAGGTCCAAAAGCAGCTTTAATTGACTGAGTGTTCATGTCAGATTTAGGGAAAATCTGACGGAAGGGAAAGGAGAAGAGAGGATTTCAACAGCATTAAACAGGAAAACTGTCCAAGTAATCCTGTGAACCCCATCTCTCAATATACAGGGGTATCAATTTTCAAAATTACTGTAGGAGACTAAATGAAGAGTGTGATGGAATTCACTGAAATTTCCATTGGAAATGGATAATGTCTATGATATAAAATTAAGTTGTCAAAGCACAAGATTACAAAGATAATGAACTTTCAGAATCTGTCTTGTTCGAATACCAGTAAGTCCTCACCAGTTATTCTCAATATTACAGTGGTATTGTAAACGACTGAAGAGAAGAAAAAAAAATGTAAACAGTATCTGCTAGTTCTTACAATGAAGTCAGAGCAGGTGAAACAAAAAACCCAACACATGCAGTGAAGTTAGAAAAAAGTTAATAACCTGGCTATCACTATTGGTGCTAAATCTTGTTGAACTGGAACAAAAATAGGCAAATGACACCCAAAACTCAGAACATACAAGACGTAGAAAAGAGATAGTCCCAAGTCACTTGATACTCACCTGCAGGTGAAAACCACAGAAATACAATAAGAAACAGCACGCAAAACCTATCCTGCTTAGCTAAAAGCATGTCCACCCAAATTCAACCCCTTTAAAGAACAAAAAAGAAATTACTAAAAAATATTACGTTGAAACACAAGCAATGTAAAATATGTTTCCTGATGTTTGTAATGCTAGATGATGGAATCAGTTCCAAAGTATCACCTTCACTTTTAGTACTTAATGTGATTTATTTGCTATGAGGCATCAATCATGTTGTTAAGATCAGGCCAAAAGGCTGATTTCTTGCTCTTTTTGCTTGGTCCATTCTTTGACCATGTTTAGATCTCCAATGCTGATCGAGAAAAAAAGTGCAAAATATTTGGCTTATATTTTTCAAACAATTTCTCCTCCAGCACAGTAGCCTGTACATTTTACTAAATTGTGGTTTCATTTCAAATGGCTTAAATATTTAAATTACGGGAACAAAACTTAACAGTTTTTGCTTTTTTGCACTACGAAGTGAGGCAAAGAGTGAGCTATATTTGCCAGCCTGGGAAATATTGCAAGATTTCAAACTTCCTGTTGTCCTGAATTGATACAAGGAGGCAAAACTTTGAAATCTTCTTCCAAGCAGAACTTTTTTTCCAATTGTCTTCATGAATCAATGCTTAAAAACAGACATCAATAGGACTTTAAATACATTTCATATCTAAGCAAAAATTATTGTTTCAAAGTGAAAAGTTGAAATTCTGTGTTTCAGATGTGCCAAAACAGGACCTGCAAAGATTTTCAGTGAAATGGATTGTATCCGTTTTTTCCATATAAAGGTTTAACAGAATTACTATACACACAGTAAAAGAAAGACTTTGCTCAAATGCTGCTGTCATAAAGCAAGTGCTTCAGCATTTTTTTTAAACCGGTCTTAATTTCAAGCCATACTTGTAAAGAGTCAGCCTCCAAAGCAATCACATTTTGGACACATTTTCACTTTCAGCTCAATAAATGTGTTACTATGTCAAAGGCAGGCTTCTTTTAGGTAAAAGCCAAGTGGGCATTTGCGTAGGTCAACAGACTGCCAGGAACAACAAAACCAGCCATTACCTCTCTATCTACTTTGTCGACTGCAAAGCCCTGGAAACTCAAGCTCTGTGCTGCTGCTGCTGCAGAAGGACAAGTAGGAATTCATCGGGCAGTGCTCTTTGTCGGTGGAAGAGGCTCCATCACCTCAGCAATTGCTTGTGACAGCAAGACAGGTAAACCTAGTACTCTGTAGCTCAACATCCCTCATGCTCTCGTCCTTCTCCCCCATTCACTGTTCCTCTCCTTCCTGCAGAACAGTCCGGCAGAGCCAGAGACCCAGTATTGATGGAAAAAACCTCAGTTTTGCCTAAGCCTCTGAGAATTCTGTATTCATACTCACTTGTCATGTGTCTTGCTTGAGGCACTACGTGATAGCAGGAACATGGGCCTTTGATGGAACATGGGCAGACTTCCTTTGAACCCAAAATACAACACAGATCAAATTGAAGTTACTAAAATCAGAAAAGCAATTGAGGAAAACCCTACCTAACCCACTTAGGTTTCAAGGAAAATCTTCTCTGGTAATTATAGATGTATTACTGAGGAAACTCAGAGGCATCTTTCTCTTTACTGAGCTGGCTGCCTAGATGCGTCATCTCTCATTAACAATTCAGAAAGATGCACTAATGTCTGAGACCTCAGAGGAGCCTCGATTTCTAGCTATACTCTGACCAAACTTAACTCATTCAAATTGCTTTGAGTTGCGTGAAAAGCCGTGGCAGTGGATTGTACTCACTTCTTACATAGCGACTGAGCATTTGAAGCACTTACCCAGCTTCAACAGAAGGGGCACAGAGTATTTTCATCCAAAAAGCCAGTGTTGAAGGTGCTGCCTAGTGTGCAGAATCCACAGAGACAGTGCAAGTGAGAGCTCTCATGACTCCATAACAGCCTAGGAATACTATGCTATTTATTAGGTAGCGTCCTGCAATGAGAGTGCACACAGCAATTCCAGGCTCTGATTTCTGGCTTGATAGAGGAGTGTTGCTTGTGACAACCCTCTTTTTTGACATAACCTACTGATTAAGTTAACTGCGCCAGTGATTAGCATGTGAGCTTTTGTGACTCCCAGACTAAGCACCTACCCTCCCTCACTCTGTGTGCGTGTGGACCTTTGGTGTTATGAATTCAACTTGGTCAGCAAAGATCAAGTACCAAAGAGTGTAGAAACTAGGGCTTGGGTAACAAACTTGTTTTACATAGCTAGAAAGCTTTTATAGTCCTAAAATTGCTTGAGGCATGTAACCTATATACTGGTCTGTTGTTAGACTGTTGAACAGAGAAAGTGCATTCCCAGAGAAAAGGGAATAGCTGATAAAGGAGTTAGACTGCATGTTTCCTTCCCTACTGAAAAGTATTATTTGTCTGAGCATATTTATTGTACATTTAATTCCATTTTTGTTTGCAGTGCACAGATACTGCCTACTAGCACAGATGTCCTATGTTGAAAAACATGACAATTTTGAAATGAAATCACTCGGCATATATAATGTCAACAGATGTTTTGGAAATATGTCCCATTTCCACACTCAGCAGGCTTCTGCTGCTTTCTCCCACAAAACGTCCAAGGTAACAGAAACCTCATGAGGCTGATGGTTTTGGAGCAGCCATCAGCCATCTTGGAGGATGGTTATTTGTGAATTGCCGTGGTAGTCTCACACACGTTCAGAGGAAAACCCTTTGACAACCCATGGCAATATCAAACCAGGCTGTCAATGCCAGTATCGTGACTCACTTCAGCCACTCCTTGAAACTACTCTGCCATAATTGCTACAAGAACATGTGCCAGCTAAAACCTATTTAATTCACTTACTCGTGTAGGTTTGACTCATTTACATGAGGTTTCTTTATGCTGCCTTAGCAGTGTAGAGCAGTCATAAAATAGATGTAAATACAAAAAAAAAGTTTTTCTCCATGCTGTGTCCATGTCTTCTCTGAATAATCTCCCTAGCCTTAGTGCTCTGATTTTCCCCATCCCACTGTTTTGTTGTCCCTCTTAGAGTACCCTGTGTGAAAGTAAATTATTAGCTTCTTAGATCAGGGACATGTAATTATTGGCATTGAAAGCATTCAGAGAATGCACTGAAAAAATGCATTCATAAGAAAAATACTCTGCTGAGGACCAACTGAGAATTTCCTCTTGTTGACAGTGCATGGGAAAATCTTAGCTGCTATACCTCCAATATAATGTTGCCTAAGAGTCACAGCTCCCTTTCTAATCCCTCCTCCATCTCAGGGATGACAGCTCTCAAGAGGATGCAGATCACTTCTCCCCTCTCCTCCCTCCCCACACACATCTCCTGTCAGTTATGTTTTGTAAATTGATTCTCCCTTAGGAAGAACTAAGGCTTCCCCACCCCGATTGCTCACACCCAGGCAGCAGCCCCCTGTGCTTGCTGCTCCACTATACCTGAGGTGGGCATGGGCTCCTGTACTTCCCTGGTACTCTGCATATCCTCGCAGAGCCAAATGATGACCTACACTGATGTGATTTTAAAGTGCATTATGTGTGATCCCTGAAATAAGTTTGCAGGATGTGAACCAAACCTGAAAGAACAGTTATTAAAATATATTTTTACCTATGAAAATGGCGATCTGGTTTTGGATGTGGAATATTAATGTGGTCTTAAAAAAAAAAATTCATTAAAAATGCTTTCTTAACCGTAAATGTCACTAAAACAAAGAAGCCATAGCCAGCAGGTAATCTGAAAAGACATTACCAGAGAATTCATCATGGGGCACAAAAGCAGAGTGTTTAGAGCGTCCTGGTGTTGTGCTTGAAATGAGTCGACTTCCTTATGGACTTCTGCTGTAATCTCTCCTGCCTTTCCCCCAACACACACTTCCCCAGCCAGGCTACCTGAATGCAGACGAGGTCACAGGAGTGGGGAATTCAAGGACAGGCAGATAAGTTACTAATCACATCACTTTCCTGTCTCTTATTGGTATGCTTCAACCATGCCAGCCCAGCAAGCCATCCTTAACAGGAGCCGCAACCTCAAAACCTCAAACAATGCTCAGATTCAGGGAAGACAGTTCAGGGCCATCACTTCCTTTCTATTCCATGTTGGCACATTTCCCAAAGAAATCACAAAATATGTATAGGATTTTCAACTTTCAATTTTCATTCCATCCCTCGCCCACATATAAGAATGATGAAAACAGATACAAACCAACTAGTACCTATTGTTACTGTCCGTTGCTTTGGGATAGCAAATTATCTTCTATTTTTTAGTAAAGAAAATGCTACAAAAGTACATACTATCTCCTCAGTACAAGTTCAGTAGGGCTTTAAAAATATTCTATCTGTAAGATTTGGAATCTGAAATTTCAGAGAGCATCTGGCAAATCAAAGTACTTACTGCAACATTTGCAGGGGGCATTTTTTAATCTAACTTTTCACCTCTTTTCTAAAAAATGACCCACAGATACTCCAGTAACCTAGACAGCATCCAGTGTGTGAGAGAAAGTAAAAACCAAAAATCATAACTGGCAATTTTTAAAATAACCTGCCCACAGAGAAGATTTTTTTCCCCCAGGTTGGCAAACATGCTGACATCTGAGGGCTTAAGTCTCTGATTATTTTTTTGTTTGTTGTTTCCTTTTTAATGTACTGTGGATGTTTGCATTCTCTACATAAATGACACGGGTTAATTAAGTATTATCTTTAAATGTATTTCCTTTTACCAGTTTTAATTGCAGAGGCTTTCAATTTCAAACCAAAGTCCCTTTTTGATGAAATCTTTAGAAAGTAAATAGAAGCTTCAGATTTAGCTTCTTATTAATATTCACTATCTTGTATACTTTCATTGTGTCTTTTCCTTTTCTAAAATTCATTACTTCATCTCTCTCCTCAGATTAAAATTGCTTCATGCTTCTTTCCATTTTTGCAGCATACCTATTGGCCTCTTCTCGTTTAGATGTGTATGGCTTCAGCTAAAGTATAGAGTTAATAAAGTGGTGGTATTATATCTTTCTATTTCTTCCATGTTATATTATTCCTCTTTGCTGATTACTGTGGAGATTTATAGCGAGCTGTCCAAAGTAGCCTCCAATACTGTGCCTCCAACTCCGCGGTCACTTAATAAATCAGGCTTAATTATATCAATGTCACATCTGGCATCTCAGCTGTTTCCGATTGGACTAAGTCTCATATGTTACAAAAAGAGTATGTTTTGTTCTTTGGAGTTTAGGGCCAGATAGATACCCAAAGTCACCCCTTTTGTGGCCTTTAACCAGTTGATATCTTATTGATCTCCTTTGGTTTTTTCATACAAAATAGCTCAGTCAGGATGCTGGTAATGTAATAAATGTAGTAATCTATGAGATAAAGCCAGTATTCCTGTAGGCATTTCCATGTATTAAGAAAGCGTAACTCCCTGGAGAATATGGAATAATGCAGGTGTAGCACCACTCAACCATTTGATGGCTTAATCTACTCATTATGAATAGCCAAAGCCAGATTTTTAAACATTTTATTTTTACCTTTCATTCCTCCATGTTTCAGGATCTCCTTACCACATGGCCAAGCAATCAAGTCCACCTACTTAGCCTTCTCAGCTGTGCACAAAGATGTATAGGTTTCATTTAAATTTTTGACTCTTTTATTTAACTTTGTGTTCTGACATACCATTAACTTTCCAGGATACTCCTTTGTGAATGGCACCTGTTCCTCCCCTAGTTCAACTGTAATTTTCCTTATCTCGTATGACTGATGTCTTTGGCAGATGTCTTTGTCTGACCTGAATACTCTTTAGCACCTGTCAGCCTTTTCCTGCTCCTGCTTTAAGTAATCTCCCTAAACATTGTCAGTTCTCTGTGGTAGCACTTTAGCCCTGTTAGGCAAAGAGGAAGCATCACTTTCTGCAGAGACTTTTTGTTCTTCAAAACTTTCTGCAGTTCTGAGTAGATTTAAATCCCATGTCTTTACATCAGTTCTCCCACCACAGTTCTGAGATTTTGAATACTTTCCCTATGCTGCATGTGTTGGTAAACTGAAACTGTTACTTAGAGGTGCATCTTTTTCCTGGTAATTTAATTTTCATTTCCAGAAGACTCATTTCCCTTCCCACTTCCAAATCCATAGGTAAAAGTTCAGACTCTGGCCAGAATAGTCTCTTAGGTCTTGCCAGAACTTTATGGACACCTCAGGAAATAACCCATCTTGACACCTGTCGCGCATACCTTCCCAACCATCACCTACCCAGTAAGTGACTTATTCAGACCAGTAACTGAATTTCCCACTGCCAACTCTGTCTCCTGTGTTACACGAGTAACAATTTCACCACTTAGAGAGTCTAGTCTAAACTGCTGAGACCATTGAAATTTTCCACAGAAAACAAATTACAATGAATGAGCAAACAAAATGTGCAAATTATCTTTCCAAATTCTTTCTTTTACGAAGTCCCAATTTATTATGGCTGATATGGATTGCACATTTTAAATTTTTTTGCATATTTAAATGATTTTGTATTCTTTGAAAACATCACAGACAAGCAACTGAATTTTAAGCGGTAGTGGCACAGTTCTCCATTTCCATCCGTTCTTCATATCATTTTCCCTTGTGGCAGTTTCCCTCAGGCTAGAGCACAGGCAACTAATCGTTCCAGGAACAAAACTTCGGATTAAAAGATTCCCAAGTCCATTACAGAAGTCCTAATGAAAGTATTTACTTTCAAAGTCATATCTAGCAATCAAACACCGTTCCTACTCAGGCTGTAGTCAGTCTTAGAAGTAAGCCAAGGGCTGGCTTTGGAATATAAAGCAAATATTCTGCAAAAGTGTTTTGCACATTGAAAGTTCAGAGTAGTCCTCAGTTTCCCCAGTTACAAGCCCTAGCTAAAGGCTTGCTACTCAATATCGCATCTCACAGCCTCTCATGCAAATTCACAGTGACTGTTTGGGAATAACTTTAAACAAGCAGTAAAATGTGCAAGAAAAGTTCTTCTGAACTCAAAGACACCATTTAAAATAGAGTAATTTGGTTTACTATTCCCACAAGTTAGGCTGACATTTTAAGTTTTAATTCGGAAAACCAAGGGAAGGGATACCATTGACAGGAAAAGGAATGAGGAGAACTGAAGAAGAAAGAAAAGAGTGAAGTGAAGCTGGGGTAAAAAGGCTGTGAAAGCCAAAATTAACAGATTTCCCCTTTACCAGTAATCTTCTAACATATAAATCACTGGACTGTTTCTCCTGTAGAGATAATCCTGAATTTTTTCTTACTCTGTAAAGGCCATATAAAGATTCAATAAAAGCATCCTTCAGGGAAACTGTCAGTTCTTTACAGGTCATCTTTTAAAATTTTCAGTTTCTGATTCTTTTTATTTTCTGTTGGATGTAAATAGGAACAAACCAGGTCTTAGCTGTTATAAACATCATAGGCTGCAGAGAGCATCATCAGTACAACCTAGTTAAAAGAAACTACCCTTGGATAGCCCATAGATGCTGTTCATCTGTTCTTGCACTGTTTTTTGATACTGCAGCAGAAATAAACTTGCCCTTGTGCATGTTCTGAAAAACTTACTCCACCACTTCACAATTAGGTCCTGATGTTGCAAAGAACTGAGGGCCCTCTGCAGTCCATGAGAACTGAGGGTTTTCGACACCATGAGGGACTGGCATTTTTAATTATCAAAGCTAGAGTCCTTGGGCAACATCATTCCCTAACTAGGAGCTATTATTTCCAGCAGTTCTTCTGATGAAGTATAAGCAAACAGCTCTGGAGTCTTCTACACAGTGGGAAATTTAGAAGTAGTTTCATTGCAAACGATTTCCTACAAGTAAAAAGACACCAATAAACACAAAACTGTGATTTTTGATTTTCAGAAATGACCTAATGAACTGAGACAGTGAAGCTAATGTGCCCCAATTATGTCGGGGAGGGGGGAGGAAGAAGAAATGAAAAAACAAAGAAAGAACCTGGATTATAAACAGTTCTGATTTCATGCTTCTGAACACCCCATTTTAATTCACAGTGAACTAGTCAGCAACTGAAAATAGACTGCAATTTTCTAACCACTGAGCTAGAGAGTTTTAAAGGTGCACGGAAGGACCATCCTTTAAAGACAGTGTGGAAGAACACCACAGCAAGTGTTCCAGAAGGCATTGTCCCTGCAGCAGGAAAAAAACCACAGTTGTGTCTTCATCCTCTTCCAATCTACAGGATGCATTTCTTTTGTGAAGAGCCCGCTGTAAAATGCCAGACATGTCACTCAGTGTGGAACGTAGCTTCAGAGGTGCCACCTATTCTCTTAGCACTTTTCCGAACTGTGCTCACAAGACATACACTCTCATCTCCACACAGAGACCCTTGACAAAACATGTCTAACTACTATCTCTCCATTCCTCTGCGTGCGCCTCTCCTGCTTTATGGCCTTACAGACAAATTCTAGAGTGAGTACAGCTACAGACGTGTTGCTTGATAGAGACAAAATGGGGATCTCTTAACAGACAATGCTACAGAGATTAGGTTGGACTTTCTTGGCTTGTCTTTGCCTGACTTTTCTACAGTCTCCTCCCAGAGTTTCCTCCCTTTATCTTCATTCCCTCTCTGTTGTCCTTAGCATGTTCAGACCCCTTCATTTTGCTTCACTTCAGTGTACCCTTCCCCTACATTTTTGTATTCCATTTCTCTCATCAACACCTGACTAAGCCCTTCCCTAGGAAATGCCAAAAAATCAACATATCATTTATCGTCTTCCCATTACCTTTTACGGCCCTTGCCTCCATTCCTGGTTTCTTCTGTTTAGCTTACAAACTTAGCAGGACAAGAATCATTTACTGATTCATGTGAATGCAGTACCTAAAACAAGGGTCCTCCTGCTGAGGAATGGGAATAAATTTTTCTCCCTCTCCTTTTCCAAGACAAGAAGTAATGGAATGAGGAACTTTATGTGAAGCATTAGAAAACACTTTCTAACAGTAGGATAAACTTGTCTTGCTTTCAGGCTCTACCGTAACAAAAGATGATTACTTCTTCTTATCCCAAACATGGACTCATGCCAGGAGAACTGCAGTCATTGTGCCTTGCCACCCCATAGGAATACAAGTGGAGAAAAGTCTGTGATTCTTTCCTGTTACCGTACTGAACTATGCACAGACAGGCTCTGAGGTAGGAGACCTCATTTTTCACTATTAAAAATGAACCTGACAATTTGAAGAAGTGGTCTGAAATCAATAGGATGCAATTCAGTAAGGACAAGTGAAAGCGCTACATTTATGTAGAAGTAATCAACTGTACAAATAGAAGATGGAAAATGAGTCAGTAGGAAACAGTTTGTGGTCTATGGGGGATCACAAGCTGCACAGAAATAAACAATCTCACCACCTTGCAAAAACTATTGCACAGGTTGTACAGGCAGCATCATGTGTAAGATTTGGCTGTAGATACTCCAGAATTAGCAAGCCACTAACGTACTGTATGCACCTGTAGGCACTGTGCTTCAAGAGGGATGTGAACTTCTTGCAGCAGCCCAGGGAGAGCAACAAGGTGGATTAGAGGGCTGGAAAAAGTGATCTGCAAGTAAAGACTGAACAAAATCAGAGTTGTTCAGTCTGGAGAATGAAACACTTAAGAGGAAATACCGTAACAGACTTCAACGGTACCCTGCTGAGGAATCATAATCAATTGCTCCCCATGTCCACAGGGATTAGAACAAGAAATAATGAAATATGGAAACTTTATATTAGGCATTAGAAAAACTTTCTAACATGAGGAGAGAAAAGCATTGGAACAGATTGCCTGGAAAGACTGTAAAATCCATATTATTGGATTTTTTAAGAATAGGTTCCAGACATGTTTTATCAGATTCTGTGATAACGATAACAGTTGTAATAACAGCACCTTATGCTTCTCTCGTGTATTTTATAACAAAGAACCCCAGGATGCAGCTCCCCTCTAAGTAAAACATGCAGTAAAACTGCAGTAAAACTCAACATTTCAAGCAATGAGAACAATGTCTCTAACTAGTTGAGTCTCCCACTCACTAAGCTGTAGGCAAGCCCTAAGAAAAGGATTGTGCTAGTAATTTGGGGTCTCAACTCCAGGCTCCCATCAAGCCATAAAGACGCTGTTAATTGTGACTCACCTGATCTACCTAAAGATGTCTACAAAGTAAACATCTATAACTGAACTTGTCATAGGGGGTTCCCTTTGTAGTCAATGGAGAGAAGCAGATATGTTTAGGCAGAGAATCACCTGGCTTGCTAAGGTATAAAAATATAAGCTACATTTCATTGTCTCCTGGACTGGGAGTGAATGATCCACCAATTAGGAATCTCAGCTTTCTGACTGCTCTCTTTGTAACCCAAGATTTGAAATAAAGTACTCTGGAGTGACACTTTTGCATATAGAAAACTATGCTTGTAACTTGTCCATCCTTAGTACTTGGTTGAGGTTACTGTGGAGTAAATTCTACATATAGGAGCGGAAGCAGGAAACATTTTCCTTCTACGCTGATTTTAACATGTTAAGATGATGGCCCAATTGTAAGAAGATGAACTGCCTGACAAAGGACATATGATAGATGAAGATGGTCACAGGAATATGATCTGTTCAGATCCCATGTGATTCTGTAATTTAATACGTGGCCCATCCTGCATGTATAAAGTGGAAAGGAACTCTTCAGATGTACTAGGAAAAAAAAGTCAATTCTAGTAACAGCTTTCATATTGCCTTTCCCCCAGAAATCAATCTCCTTTCACACTAGATTTGTTTCTCAAATAGGAAATCTTTCTCCTGGTCTGCTCCCCAGACTTTTTTTTTTTTTTCTTACCTCAAAAACATCATCTCTCTCACTTCAAACTGTCTCTCTCTTTCTATCTCTTTTTGCCCTCATGAATTCTCACCCTTAACTGAGTCAAAGGGTTGTAGAGAGACCTGACTAAGCCTGAGAAAGGTTGGCTTCTTTTGGTGGGAGAGTCAATCTTCCCCTTGGGACAGCAACACAACAATTCAGGAGCTTTATTAGCTGAGCATGCTACCAGAGGTGTTCAGGCTGAGGACAGAGGCCTCTGTCCCCGACCTCCCACGGCGCGGCTGAGAGAGGTCGGTCTGCAGCCGCAGGGTGGAAGGCTGCCAGGTCAGCTGCGGGCACCGGGCACAGCAGCAGACCAAAGAGAGGTTTGAAAGAATTAGCAGTGTTTAATATGTACTCCAGGGAGGTGCCGAGCTGTCGCAGTTTGCTTCTAAATACGTCCTACCTTATGCTGTGTAATAGCAAGTGGACTCCATTAAAGGGGGTGACCCATCTGGCCAGTGCCCAGCTGCTGAGCAGTCAAGGCTGAGTTGCTAATTTGAAGACTACCTTCCTTCATGGATTACGAGATTTGGGAAAGGGGGGGGGGTCTATTTTTTTTTCTGCCATTGCCCCAGGCTAGGGTGGAGTTAACAAAAAGCAGGGGAGAAGCTTCCGCTTTATTCTCACATTTAATCTCAGGCCCTTCAGAATGTGCGGATGCAACAACAGGGAGTGTCTGAATTAGGATTCTGCTGATGGCGTCACTTCTTCCAAAAGCCAGTACAATCACAATACTCACTTGGCTTTGGTTTAGTCCTGTAGTTGGAGAATTGCCATTACTGGTCCCTTCGGCCACTTTCTGTCATCTCCTCCGAAAAAAAAGCCAACTAGCTTGGCTACTCTGAGGTCTAGTTTGGCAGCTGTCAAGTTCCAGATTATACTTCTTGAGCACTGGCATCTGCGTCTGTGACCGGCCCTTTCTCTAGCCTCTGCCCTGGCTTTGTTCCCAGCGGCGCAACAGCCCTCAGGCTGGTGCAGGGCCAGTCTGCTGCTGGACTCCCTTTGTATCCTGGTGGCTGCTTTCCTTTGAGTCAACCTTGATAAGAGAAAAATATGCTTCATAGTTGCTGCTACGTTTGCAAACAAACCCAGTGGGCTGCATCTTGTACTCAAGGCAAGCACAGGCCTAACGCTCTTCTAAACACCCCTGGGAACTGTTGTCTGCCACAATGGGGCTGGGAGATGTACAAATCATGTGTATTTGTGCTGCTTGTTTCTTCAGAAACAAGGCAGAGTTATTACACCTGTTTTGTTCTCTGATCGGTTTCCACAGAAGATTTCTGGCATACAGTCACACAACTGAAAGTAATAAAATTAAGATTCTGGCAAGTTATCACCCATCAGCAGATGCACAGGAACTAACAGACTGTGTCACTACCCTAAGCCTGGATGAGTCAAAGTAACATACTAGCCTGAACCGCCATTACGTGAATGCAGACCAAAATCACAACCTCCCATTGTTATAAACCACCAGAAAACTCTCTAAATCCAGTTTTTGCACTTGAAATAGGAGGTGGAAACTGATAGGACAGAAATTAATACAAATAAGGACTTGGTAGACAAAGACCGTGAAAGACCAAGAAATCTTGTAAAGGTCTAAATTCCACGTCATATATGCAGCCTATGGAATTTAAAAAATAAATGCTCAAAGCAGGTGCCAGGTTCTTCCTAGGTCACAAAGCTAAGCCCTGTCTGAGACTAAGATTTCAAATTAATTAGTCTTAGTATGCTTTAATAGCCAAAGTCTAATTCCCAAAGCATGGGTAAGGAAACATGGTAGAACTCCCAACCAGTGAAACAGGTGGAACAGACTCCCTGTGTATTTCATCTGTATGTAATATTTAGCATGTAAATATAGGGTTAATGTTCTTTGAGGTACGTTCAAGCTGCAAAGTGCATTCAGAGCACCCCAAGGATTCCCCTTTGCCTACAGATTTCCTCTGCACGGGGACGAATCATGACAGATACCAGGCTGGCAGAGGTTGCTTCCTTGTCTCCTGTGGCAGTTGCCAGCTTCACCATCCAAATCCTTTGCCAAAATTTAAAATAATAGTCAAGAAAACAGGGAATGGGAAAGCAGAAGGACAATGACAGACCAAAGCAACCATTTGTCTATCCCCTGCCTATGTGAAGTTTTGATATGCTGTAGGTAAAGCATTACTTCCCATCAGATTTAATTTCCCAGTCAGGAATTGTAATTATCTGCTCAAGACTCCTTGCTGGCCAGACACTGGTTAGATAATGTGAAGGTTCATTCTCCCAGTATCATGATCCTGTAGATCAAACACACCAAATCTCAGTGGCAGACAAGACTGTGTGCCAGTGACCAGGCAGTCTGATAATCTGTTCATCAAATTGAGGATAAACACCATTTGGGTTGTCTGAGCCCTTCTGGGACACTCAAGCTAAACCAAACTATGCTTTAGTATCATCATAACATTGGCCACAGCTGAAAACCACAGAATGAATGCAAATCTAAATGAATGAAAACTTACAGAGCAAACTTATCAGGTAAATAAAAGGTGTTCAGCCATTTACTGTGTAATAATAGGGTCTTTTTTCTTTTTTTTTCTTTTATTTACCAAACTAGAATGTACTTGGGCAAGTACAGTTAATTTGGTCTCATACCAGAAGCTCAAAAGGTGGCACAGGTAACCAGCTGCTTAATAATTCTTCCATTAATAGGAAATCTCCAAACAGGATAGTGTTGCATAGTCTCCACTATGTCCTCTCCTGCGTTCCCTGGGCAGCATGCATAGCAAGTAAAAAGATTGTTGAAGGAACATGGCTGCATTTTGTCAAGCTCTGGTTCATCTAATGTTCACAAGAGGTTTTAATATCAGGCTATTCTAGCTGAATTTCTGGCATCAGAAAGATCACAGATAGCTCCCTGACCCTCTCTTAGGCCTTCACCAAACAGAGTGAGCTCAGATCAATCCACCAGACCTGGTTGTAATTAAGATTTCTTTTAAATCTCCTGTCCTCTCTGCAAAGTATCAGTTACATTTTAGATTAAGTGCTGCTTATGGCTAAGTGCTTATATGGCTATGCAGTCAAACTGAAGTCGACAGCATTACATCAATTTCAATGGGTGGATTTATCTCACATGAGTTAAAAGGCATAGTTAAGAAAGAAGGACCCTGATGAGCTACTACAAGCACCACATCCCATCACGTCTTTCAGAAACTGATCAAAATCCACCTTAATACTAATTAAGGTCTTCATTCAACTCTTCCAACTGGCCGGGTGCTGCAGACTCCACTTCTCTGATGGCCAGATGACTTCTAGCCTGAATTTACTCATGGGCAATCGCAAGGCATTCATTCTTATGGCAAAGTTGCTGTTTAGCTGAAGAAACTGTCTCCTTTGTATTTACCCTAGCTGTATTTATACAGAGCAGACCCCTTTCTGCTAGGCTTAACAAGCCATCTTTTAGTCTCCTTTCCAAAAAAAAAAAAGCCTGGCATTTCCCAGAGTCATTTATTACTTCCATGAATATGAATTACTAGAATTGCACATAATTTTACAGATAAAGTATCAGTAATATCATTTCCCATCTCACTAGAAGTACCTCACCGACTTGCCTCAGGAACATTTGACCCTTTTCACGGCTAAATCATATTGGCAGATGTCGGTCGATCTGTGATCATTTGGTTCAACCAAGCTTCCTTTCTCTCGGCAATTTCCAAAATATGATTTCTCCAGCTTATAAAATAAATTCTTGTTATTAGTTCCTAAGTGCACTGGTCGGGTTCTAAAAATGTTCACTTCACTACCCTTCCTCTCTGTTTTTTAAATGAAAACTCAAGATCACTCATGGTGTAAGAGCTCTCCGGAAAGCCCTACATGGATTGAACTTCCACTCCATACTTGGGCTGGACTACAGCTCTGGGTGAAGAACTTTAGTCAGTTGCTTTATTCACATCATATCAATATTAAAAAGCCATTTTTCTTGCTAGAGTGGACAAAATTTTACAAAACACAGTGCAAGAAAAAAATAATAAGTCAGCAAAGAAATTAGACTAGTTGATTTGCTTCCAATTGTAGTGACTCTTTCATCTCTTATTAAATACACAGTCAAGCTTCACAGGCTCAACAGATATTTTGTCAAGCAATTTTGTCTTTTATCTTCAAGTAAAGATATAAAGCATCTCATAGATGGGCAAACTGAAGCAGGAAGCCACGATGAGACTTTGCCCAAGCAGTTAACAGTGCTGGCTGCAGAAATCGCAGCTGCAATCCTTGCTCTGAGGAATGCAATAATAGACAACCATTGACTTAACTGAGACTAAGTTCTCATAACAATATGATTAGTAAAAAAGAAGGCATTTTATAATCAAATTCAGTTTCTGTTTTTATTTTCTTAGCCTGGGCTTTTGTGTTTTTTTTTTTTTCTCTACGTGTAATGAGGCTATTGTGTTTTACTTTGCTTTTTATTCAGTTTCTACTCAAGCATCACTTTTACATTTCCAGAACTGATGAAATAAGCTTATGTTTTGTTGAAAACCCCACCAATGAATAGATGGAGAGTAAGGTGTCCCTTATTATGCGTATTTCTACTGTGAATTAGTTTAGGCCAATTTGGGCCTAAATTATATTGCTACTATTCCTTTAACAGGCTATTTTTCTCATTTTCAAAAAATATTGTTTTGTCATGTCCCACTATGGCATTCATCAACTACAGTGCAATCACAATAGGCAATTAACTTCTGTCAAATCCCAAAACAGAGCATTTATGTCAGAAAAAGGTTGAAGTATTTACTGTAATCATATAATAGAGAAGCTTACCCTGCTACCCAGGTCTCTGCCCAAAGCGAATTAAACTCTCCTGAACTCTCATTCTATGAATACACAATGTTTTTTTCACATAGTACAGCAAATTGCTAACATTCTTGCAGCATCTCAAGGAACGTGAACTTTGAAATGGAAACTGTCAGGTCAGAGACACCACTCAACAATTCTTTATTTGAGGAATTTACCTGAGACGAGATGCTGAGTAACAGAGATTTATTCTTGCACAAGGGATTTATTCTTGTGATTCACTGTGCAGGTATTACCCAACACCAGAACAGCGGAAGGTTTCGCATAAAATCCACTCACTTTCTGTCATATCATTCTTGAGGGGTTTTCTTGGCATTTTATATGCTACACTGCAGCTCTCAAAACCACGAGCTAAAATAACTGTTGGAGTTTTTACCCTGTATCTTGGAGAATCCTTGCTGGACTACAT
The DNA here is from genome assembly GCA_013398915.1 of Dromas ardeola. Classification (NCBI taxonomy): domain Eukaryota; kingdom Metazoa; phylum Chordata; class Aves; order Charadriiformes; family Dromadidae; genus Dromas; species Dromas ardeola. The sequence goes on along the minus strand of VYZM01019586.1, from coordinate 150,659 downwards.
ATTCAGAATGCTTTTCCTTCCTATACACAGCAGGAATCTAAGAAACTGGATCCCATCACAGAATGGGTGGGGACTGTGCTGAGCAACCACCACTTTCAGGACTAGCAAAGATTGCCAGCCATTTAAAAAATAACAACCAAATCTGTCAGGACGTTTCAGCCATCTCCTGTGGCTCCTTCAGTGGGGATCACAGAGACCACAGTGAGCCTGAGGGACAGCAAGGCAGCGTGGGCCTCTGAAGGAGATCAGCAGGGGCAATATTCAAAGATAAAAGGTTCAGTCACAGAAAACAGTGCAGTAAGGGGCAGAGTTCAACAAATAGGTCATTATTAATCAAATTACAGATCAGAGCCAATAACCACATATTTCCTTGAGCTTGCATTCAACAGCCCTTTTGTAAGATATTCACAGAGCAGGATCAATACCTCTCTGGAGGTAAGTGGCATAAATTATGTCTCAACATATACACCACAGGAGTTTTACTGTGTGTTGTATACAGTAATTGCATTTTATAGATGGCTGTGGAAGGCTTCAGCTTTCATTGATTTTTATCATAAACTAAAAGGTGGCAAGAAGAAAAGAGCAGCACTTTATATGAAGAAGCCAGCCAGCTGAAGCTGCAAAAGAAAATGAAAATTTGGCATAGTACGTGTGATCAGTCCATGTTTCATGCAGAAATGAATGCAGATATTTGAGCCTACCCATTCAGAGTAGCAAAAATCTTGAAATGTGCCACAGAAATCTCTGTTCATCTAAGAGCAGGCAATTGTGCCGTCCATTAGCAGGGTTTAAGACTATAGGAAGTCTTTTTAATTACAGCACTTTTAACACTTCTTACACCATGAACGCCATCTGAATCATTTATGAAACAAGGTAACCGAAAGTTGTGTTTTCATTATCACACATAATGTGACTACATTCACATTCAAATTGAAGCGAGGGGTAAAATTTAAGATCATCCTCATGTCTAACATTTGTAACTTTCAAAAGTGTTTTTTTTTAAACATTCCTCTTCTGATTTCCTTCCTTTTTTCATGTCCTTCACAGCAAGCAATTCAGAAGAGATGTTAATGCAGCATAACAACTCTTTACCCTTTTTCAAGGCCAATTTTGCAATATGGGCAAAATGATTGGAAATGTAGTCCTGAAAAAGCTTAAACCATCTGTCAGGGACTCAGTTAAGAAGATCCACACTGTTTCACAGCCAAAGATGTGGATAAATTATGCCTGGCTAGAAATGTCCAAGGCATGTGGGTTACCGTTCAAGCTTATTAGGATGAATTACAAATTTTTTATTGTTCATTACCCTAGTAAGATAATCTTTTCAAATTATAATATGCAATAAGCCATGCAGACTGGAAAGCAAGCAAGTGGTAAACACTGGTAATAATGATTTTTAAAGCTCCATATCCTAATATATCAAAAAGCCATGCATGCGTATGCACTCAAATGCTTATTTGTTTGCCTAGGTTGACACACCATTGTATATACTTTAGTGCTCTATATATTTTATGCACTTCACATTACTGCTCATGTTTAAGCACATATCATAAACCATTTATCCATTTTATTCTTGGAATGTATTTTCCTTTAAAAATTTAAAGAATGAGATGTTGGGGTAGCTGTGATTAAGTTATGTGGCTTAGGCTACCGGACATAAAAATACTCAGAATGTTATGTTGTTCTTTTAATACCATCAGTGGTTTTATGGACAGCTGTTACCCCAACATTTTTAAACAAGGATTTTTCCAAAGTATTTTATAAACACTTCCAGTCTAAAACTCTTTAAAGCCCATACATATTGCATGAAGCTTTTATCAAAAATATGAAATTGAGTATTAGTTGAGGGAAGGTCTCTGGGCAATACACAAAATCAAGATAAATCAAATTTTCCCATCTAAATTACTATGGTATGATTTTTAAAACCCCCATGGACATTGTAAATGCTAAAGGGTATGTGAAGATCTATGCTTATTGTATATGTGAAAGTTATGAGGATTATTTGACAAGTAATAGTCATTTTGTGCACAAAAGGCCATAACCAGTGCTTAGCTATCTGAGATTTTCTCTGATATTTCCCTCCACAACTATTCAAAAATTCTTACAAGTCCTAAAATTCATCCCTTATCTGCTTCTGAAATTAGCACTAATTTCACCTGGGAAAGTAAATGATCTGTTAACCAAGCCTGTCCAACTAAATTTAACAAAACCCTAAATATCTTGGCTTTCACATTTATGAGCATTTTTTTCTGATTAGTCTCTTATGGGACAAAAAAATATATTTGGTTTTCTCACACTATTTTCACTCTCCAGGAATGGAAGGCACTGATATACCTGAGGTAGCCCACTGAGAACGTGAAAGCAAACAAAAAAAGGAAATTACCTGAAATGCTGATGCAATTAAAAACACAAACTGCTCTCCTTCATTCACCTTCTCCCTAAAAATTTTAGCGTGTTTGAAAGCAGGTTTTCTTGGGAAAGGGAGCAGATGATAAAGAGAGGCATAGAATGGTTCTTTAAAGCAGTGGCAGTAATTTCAGCAGAATGCCTGCTGCAAACCGATGCAGTGCATAGTATACAGGCACCCTTACAAAATCCACAGTGGATCCTTGGTGCCCACTCAAAGCACTAAACAGGCAACACATTTTGGACAGGTGTAATCAAGTGAAAACATACAAAAATCACCTATTCCAAAAATAGATCCTATGCATCCAAATTTCTCCACAAAACCACCTTGGCATCCACATATCCTGAATGGTCTTTATTATATTTTCACTGGATAATAAAAGCGATGTAAAATCCATTAATACAGGAAGAAACAAACAAACAAACAAAACAAAACAAAGCAGCAGCTGGCACATTAGGTGCTGTTCAGGTGCCAACAGAGCAGTCTGCACCAAACAAGATTATTTTGTGTTTGTTTGGCTGATTATATTCAGTGGAAAATAGATTGCAAGCAGGAATAGCAGCTTTATCAGTGGGGCTGACTGGAGACTCCATTAGGCTTTCTGCAAAAAGTCACCTGAGCTGCTTTTTACTCCTGTCACTCTATGGTTTTTGTCTCTGTCTCCATTTTTATACTGGCAAAGCAGAGATGTAATTTTGCATGTCTACTTATGGTCACTGAGTATCTGACAGCACCCCTAGTCAAGCGTGTCTAATTTACAGAAGATTGGGCCAAGTGACATCTTGGACCGAATTTGAACCGATGACCTAGATAATGGAAAATCAAATGACTTTACAGTAATGTGGTAGCTAGGGCGTGGGTTAGTTTCAGACATTGCAAAAAAACAAGGAAAAATATGGTGCCCTTTCCTGATTTTATTTATTTGAGCAAATTTGTGCATCCCTGAAAGGTTATCCTATTATATCTTTAAGCTCCCTCCTCCACTATAGTCATGAGCTGTCTGAGCTATCATTTATCACAGCAGGCTAAAATTGTCACAGCCTCAGTCGACTGTTCAGGGAAACAGAGGAAAGGGAAGTCCTGACACAGCCATAGGTCCTTGCCTGGATCTGCTCAGAGTATGAATTTCTCTGTTGTGAAAAGCGCAAGAAGGCTTCACCCAAGTAATTGGGAAAGGGGAACTATGAGATAAACAACCCGTCTCCAGCCTTACCAGAAGGATATGAGGAATAATCTGATCAGTAAAACGTTGTGAAGCATCTTATCTTCTACTAAGAAATTAAATGGGGAAGCAACAGAAGAGTAAAGATGGAAATCTTACTAGCAACTTCCTAACATAGGTGCCAAAATACACTCTACCATCTTAAGCCCAGGCTCAGATTGTTCTTTGGTCTGTTACTGGAGTAACACAGCTGTCCTGTGTATTTTCCACCATTCTGTGGCAGACTGCAAAATCACAATCTAGAAAAAATAAGGTTCTTTTCCTTCAGCCCTCACAGAAGTTTGAATAGTATATTATGTCTAGATATTATGACTAGATATAAATACTACCGTGAAAGGCCTGTAAAATACCTCTTCTAACGGACAGGAAACCTGTATTTGGGGTCAGTTACCTCCACTCTGCTTTTCTGTGATGTAGCACAAGTCTCATTTGCCCAAAGTCAAGCCCTGAACTGCACTAGAAAAACATTTTTAAAGCAGCAGCCCCTTGAACAACCCAGCACCTGCAATTCTGTTTCCTGCCCAATATCTCTTCTGTTCTTCTACTCTCCACTAACTGCTATTTACAGTAGACCTTGGGGGTTATTTCTGGCCGTTGTGGGTTTTTTAAATTAAAAAAAAAAAAAAGAAAAAAGAAATAAAGCATAGATGACAGAACTTCACATTCAGAGACCACCAAACGAAAGACTGAAAACATCCAGTGACAAAATAATTGTAAGAGGATATAAAAAATAAAAAAAAAAAAGCCAATTTTGATTTAGTCTTTCATATAGCTGGCAGTATTTAAATGCTGACTGGTTTATGATCTCATGTTTTGAACTTCAAAACAAATCCTGAATGCAATGCAAATGAGATCATTATCTCACCCCTGATCTTTATGTATTTAATTTCTTGATGACCTGTTTTACTTTTCCTCTGCCTTAAAAGCAAGAAATAATTCAGAGACAGAGGAATATTTTTACATTTGTTTTATCTCTCTTACCCAGATCTGATTACTAATCACAATGAATAAATGATACTTAAATGTATACTGGGTAGACACAAAAGACTGACTAGTCAGTGCACCTCAAAGCAGCAAGGTATTATTATGTGGCACAGAAAAATAAAGTAACCCTCTGGTAAAATTTGAGATGTTAATAAAGATAAACATCTGCAGAATTTAAATTATATTTTCTTAGCTCACCTGACAAAATGACAAATGACAAAAAGTTAATCAAAATAACCTTTTAGTTTAATCTATATAGCAAGTTAGTTAGTAAAATGCTTGTTTTAGACACTGAATGATGAACTTCAAAAGTCTGCGTCAATGTGAATGGATCAGTCTACCGCTTCTCATTAAACTCTGGTCACAGTACCCATGTTCATCTCCTCATTGTGTGGGGATTTACAAATGGAACTTTACTACTCAAAGCACTCATGTGCCGTTTTTGTCAGTAATTGAAGTATGCTGAAGATGAAAGAAGCTGACCATGAAACATCAAAAAATATTGAAGTAGCAACCATGTCGCCAACATCTAAACGTGAGGATCTTGAATTACACACGCTTACAAACTGACACAAGAAAAAAAGCTTTAATTTCCAGAACAGATTGGAAAAAGCTTGTACTCATAAGTCCAGAGTCACTGGCAAGTCTTCTCTGTTCCTCTTTTTTCCCCTCATATAATACACAGGCTGAAATGAACACTCAAGTTCACACACTGAGCAGGTAGATTAAACAAAGATCTACAACAGTTTCTGAGAACTGCAGCTTACATCAGATGTTAGCTGCTATTCACTGAAATCTAAGAAATGTATGTGCCACACAGGGCTGTGATTTAGCGCACACAGATTCATTGCCCACCTCCCTGACATTCAACTGTTGTGGATATTCTCGGAGCCCAGAAAGCAGGCATGCCTAAGAGCTGTTCCAGAAGTCTTTGGGAGAAGGGAATTATGGGGCCTACAGAAAGGATGGGGAGGGACTCTTTATCAGGGATTGTAATGATAGGACCACGGGGTAATGGTTTCAAACTGAAAGAGGGTTGATTTAGATTGGATAACAGGAAGAAATTCTTTACTATAAGGGTGGTGATGCACTGGAACAGGTTGCCCAGAGAAGTTGTGGATGCCCCATCCCTGGAGGTGTTCAAGGCCAGGCTGGATGAGGCTTTAAGCAGCCTGGTCTAGTGGGAGGTGTCCCTGCCCATGGCAGGGGGGTTGGAACCAGATGATCTTTAAGGTCCCTTCCAGCCCGAACCATTCTATGATTCTATGATATACACGAAGGAAAAAGAAAAAAAAAAAGTAGAACATGCATATTCACAGGCATTGTTCATGGTCACTTGGAGCAAGAAGGGTTGCTACACAAAAATGAATTCACTGGTATCCTGAAGCTCAGCTGCGCAATGAAACACAAGCACCCATGGCGAAATGGGATCTCATGCGTGGCTCACAAAGCCCTTTAAGGAAGACATGCAGGTGAGCGAGCTCAGATGCTACCCTTGGATTAAGCAGAAAGGGACTTGCAGAAGCCTAAATTTCCCTACCCTACACCATCTAGCAGAGTTCACTGGCCATGGAAGTATGTTGTACCCTCCTCTGCATGTTCAGGGGGAGTGTCAGATTCATAATAGATTTCAGTCAACAGAACTGACGATTACATTTGAAAGGGTCCCCTCTCCTGCCCACCACTTTATTCCAGCACTGACATTTGCTTCATATAACTCAAAGGCTGCTTAAGGAGCTAAGCCACCAGAAAACTTTATTTTTCATTTGTTTGCTTGGTGGTGGGGGGTAGGTCAATAGGAAACCAGCCACAGTTCCCTAATTCTTTGCTTTGGCCCTGACGTAATTCAGACTAAACCTATACTTGCGGTAACTTTGCACTACTTCAGTAGAACCATATAATTCTACCTAGTTTGAAGTACTAGCAAACACATTTTATAATCTCTACTTTATGTATAATGAATAACAAAATACATCATTTAGAGACTTAAACTATTATTTTGATAGACAAATTAACATTCTGTCTTTTAAACAGTAGACTAAAGCAAGAAACTGATGTCAGTAAAGAACATTTTGCTAAAAAGTACTCTAATACTGGAGATAAATTGAATGCCTTTCAAAATGTATCAGCTGACCTTTTCGATATTCAGTGTTAGATATAATTTGGCTCTCTGCACCTTAATTTACCTATAAGTCCCATCTCTGAAAAGCCAGTTAAAGTGATGTTTTATGACATAAGGGATATATTTCAGGGGCCTCTCTGTGGTTCTTCACATCCCAGAAACAACCACACCATCTGGCACAATAACCTCTGCACATGTAGTCAAAGTACACAACTTTGCAGCAGCTGAGCAGAACAGTATGGTAAAGGTTGCCTGACAATTTCTCTAAGCAGAACTCAAAATAAGAATATTCATTTCTCACATTCAGGAGCACATCATTAAAATGAGTAATTGGGAATGAAATAAAAGGAAAAACCCAAGCCACATGACAACACCACTGCTACAATGTATGAAAATACATTTACTTTTTAATTGGACTTTTACCGTCAATTTGAATTGTGGATATGTGATCCAAAATAGTCACAGCATGCCTACGTGAATTGGCTAATGAGATGTCCGCTGACTGCTGAGCCCTTCAATTAATCAAATAGCTGAATACATTGAAGGTAGCTAAATATTCTTCTCTCTGGTAGTATGTTAAAACTCAACATCGTATCAGAAATTTTCACTAGAGACTAAAATCTGAGTTCATGTTGGGATAGCCTTGAAACAAAAAATGACACTCATTTAGTGATTCGAACATCTGCTTAATTATTTTTATTACCCTGCTACATCTTAGGAGTAATATACCGAGAATTTGACTTAGAAAATAAATTACCTTGAAGACAAAGAATGTCAGATTAGATCTGTGGTTAAGACACCTGGGAGAGAAGTGGGTTTAAATCCCAGCTCTACCATTCTTTTCTGTTTGACCTTGGCCATGACATTTAGCTTTCTAGACTAATTTTCCATATCTATTCAACAGAAATTATTGGTGTCACAGGACAAAAAAAGTGGTGCAAATCTCCCTTTTAGGAAATTTAAGGTTCCTAAGATGATGTCTAGCCCCTCCATTCCTATGGCAAGTTAACAGCCATGGGATCCCTGTAAGCATGGTGCTATATAATGATGAGCTAAAAGACACCAAACACTTCAGAAATGTATAATGACAAGCTACTATAAGGAAGCAACTTCCCAACATTCCTATATAAAAAGATTTCTTCACATATGGAGGAACTATTCAGGGAAATTTCCAGCCTCTCTGTCCTAAGGAAAAGGACTGCTATTGAGCATATTAATCTTTTTGACTCATCCTCTGTTTTTCAGATACCTATAGTTTGCCTTTTGACCCCATGCCTAGCCTCACTGTGTAAGCTGTCAGCAAAAAGAGACCATCTCTTCTTCAATCCTGCTAAGGTGCCAAACCAGCTTCTAGAAACAACTAAAAATCAGTGGCTAGTACCATTACCATAATAACAGTGATCTCTGCAAATTCTAGTGATCAAAATAATAAAGGAAAAGTCAGAAATATGTTTTTTCATAAAAGATACCATTAGCTACACTCTATATTCACCCGCAGTTTGCTGCATACAACTTCAGAGTTTCTCCAGCATACTACTAGGCTCATGCTGTGCATCATTTCCTGGACCATCCTACAATGGGGCTCTGCAGGACACTTCTTTTAGGCAAATGAAAATCTTATAGCTGATGGATCTTGTTTTTCCAGCATTTGAGGCTCCTAGTCCCTCTCTTCAGCATTACTTGTGGTTGAGGAAGTAATCTGCAGCAGCATACCCAAGCTAAAAAAAAGCACTTTAAAAATAAATAAATAAATTAAGATAATTGTGCTCACACCCCATTCGATATTGATCAGCAATCACGACCTAATGAGAAACTGTGGTGGGTTGACCCCATCCTGTAGCTAAGTCCCCACCCCATCACTCACTCACTCTCTCCTTCCAGAAGGATGGAGGACAGAATCAGAAGGGCAAAAGCAAGAAAAACCTCGTGGGTCACAAGAAAAACAGTTCGTTACTTGAAGAAAAAAAGAAGAAAACAAAAAAATTCAAGCGATGCAAAGGCAGTCACTCACCACTTCCAACAGCAGAACAATGCCCAGCTAGTCTCTGAGCAATGACTACTTTGGAAAAATTACCTTCCAGTTTTATTGCTGATCATGACTTTATATAGCATGGAGTATCTCTTACATGGTAGGAATATCCCTTTGGTCGGTTAGGGTCCGTTATCCCAGCTGTGTTTCCTTCCAAACCTTTTCCCACCTCCAGCCTACTCGCTGAGATGCAGAGTGAGAAACACAGATAACCTTGACACTGTGCAAGTTCAGCAATAGCTAAAACAATGGTGTGTTGTCAACACTGTTTTCATCACAAATCTAAAACACAGCATCATACAGGCTGCTTTGAAGAAAATTAACTCCATTCCAACCAGATCCAGTACAGAAATGAAACATTCCCGTATTTTGGGAGTGCAAATCTGTTGTTCTTCTAGCATACCATATTGTGTCAAATATCAGAATTTTGTTATTTTTTTAAACTCATTCAATGACGTCCTCCACAGCCCTACAAAAGCCATATCCTGTAAGGCATGTAAGGCAAACTCTCATTATACTCCTCAGCATAATTTCCAAGTATGGAAAATGAATATTTGCTGAATATTTGACTAATACAGGAAGATTTTCAAAGTAACAGCATCTGCTCAGACACAGTCATGAAAACGTGCCTTTGTTTCAATGAGGAAACAAATAAACAAATTTCTATTACTCCAGCACTCTTCCAGCAAGGAAATTCATGATTCCTCAGAGAAAATTTATTCCAGGCTAAGGGCTGAACACTCTCCAGGTCCCAAATCTTAAAAATTTTGGAACCACAATAGTGATGAGACTTGCTGAAAATATTGCTATTCTCCTGTGGCAGTTCCTCAGCAAGTGTGAAGTGGTATTGCTCCATTGACCTAATTAAGTCAGAGTACTTCACCCAGAAAACTGCCCTTATCTGATTTTGCCTGCCGCGCAATAGCAAGGTGGACATGAAATATTGTGTCACTTGCTCTTCTGGTGTTAGGTCACACCCAAGACAAACCTCCCCAGTTGCTCACCTTGCATTAAAGCCCAGAAGAAATCACCAAGAGGTAACAAAACAAGAAAAGCTTTTGTCCTATACCAGCAATGGCCAAATTAAGCCACATAAGAAATGTTCACAAGAATCTTTCAGAATGAGGAGGATATTGAACTCAATTTAGGTGGCTACATGTAGGTCTGCACATGTGAGCCAAGTGTCTAAGATTTCATTGTGGCTGATGGAGATTTAGCCTACCGGATCAGTGGAGTCTCAGGAAATGCTTCCCAAACTGAAATAGACACCTACAATTATTTGGGTTAGTCTAGCTGCTTTAGCCAAAACTCTAGAAGTCAAAATCCTGATATTTCCTACACCATGCAGATACGCTTTGTTGTTAGAATATTTTAGGTTGCCAAAATGAGAAAAGGCCCCA
>VYZM01019586.1:127722-140447 GCA_013398915.1 Dromas ardeola | reverse complement strand
CCAAAATGAGAAAAGGCCCCAGGATTCTCCTAGTGCCTCTGATCTCTGCCTCCAGATGATACCAAACGTGAGGTAGAACCACTGTACTGCAATGGGTCACTCTGAAACAGTATGGGGAAGACAAGGGCAATGGACCCTTGAAGGGTCTTTGGGAGATTGGCTAGTGAAAGGGCAGACAAAACAAGTTTAGGAATACAACTTGTGGTTCAGCTTAAGTTATGAGGTAGGCTGTTCTCCTAGTTTGTCTAGTTCATTTGTTTTCTACCAGTTCATTTCCTTTGACCTGTTAATAATAATAAAGTCTTATCCTGCAGCACTGCTTCTGAACTTGCCCATTTTTCCTTTTAAATTCCTCACTCTGGCAGGAAGGGCTATTGGCCTGATCTTCTTTGAAGACGGATTTGCTTGTTGTCACAGCTGATACAGAGATTCCCATGGCATTCAGTTTCCCTCTTGTTTCCCATATTGCAGATGAGCAAAGCTTTCCCCCTTTGGAGACACTGACAGGTAGAGCTAATTTGCAGTTCCCAGTAATTGACCATTTCTTAAAGACTAATGATGTAGTTCACACCTAACCAGCCTTGCAAAAAAATGCGCAAGAGTAAAGCAAATCAGAAGAATGTGTATTTCAAACCTCATTAAAGGGCTTTCATCAGCAATTCTTCCTTAAGCTTGAAAAATGTCTCACTCTCCTCTATGTTAATGCAATTTGTAGACTTAAACAATTGGATCAAGCTAATCCTATTTATTAGATGCTTTAGTACACAATTACTACACTTTCTATGGACTAATAGCTATAAATTATGAAAAAGTTATTTAGTTAAACAGAATAAAAATTCCAAACCATATCTATCTGTATTCCTTTCCACATCACTGTAATATCTGTTAGTGTTACTGCAATCTGTTACTTGTACTCTTGAAATATATGGACCCTCATAAAATCTTTGTTTGATTGTATTCAGTGATTGCTATATGTTGCTTTTGTGTAATTTCACGTGCACCTATAATGAAACCTGGGACAAAAGCCATAGACAATAGAATGACATAAGACTGAGAAAGTGGGAGTGAAAAAAAGAGACTGGAAATGGTTAAACAGTAGCATAAAACCAAGACAAATACATAGATATGAAACAGGAACACCAGGAAAAAGAGAGCAAAAACAAACCTTGAAGAGAGAAATAGTAGCAAAAAGGATAAAATGAGGGGAAAAAGTATTGGAGACAATTTTTAGAGGAAGAAAATTAGATTGGAGAAGAAAGAAAAAAGATAGATTAGCCTAACAGAATATAAAACACCAGTAAAAGTCCTTCAAAAAAATAGTCAAATTCCAAATGATAATGAGTGAAACAAAAGAAAAAAGAGAAAAAAAAAAAGATAATTACAAAGCCATAACAGTAACATGTTGTTATGTTACTGATTTCTAATCTGCAAGAGGTTCATGCTACCCATCACAGTTGGTATATTTCACAGAAATTCATGAGCATCCACCATCTACATGCTATGCTGTTGATTTTGGTAGCACTTCTGCGTGTGCAGGTACATACAGATACCTGCAAGACTAAAGTTTCAATCTCCCTCTGTATTTGATGGGACATATTCTCGTGGAAGCACCATTTCTGGTGATGTGATTGTTCTAATCCTACCGTACCCAGCACAAAACCCAAAAAACTCAACACCTGTGATCCAGCCTATGTTGCCGTAACACGCATCACTCCACCCCAGAGTCTCATCAACTTCTGGAAGCATTCTTGGTGATGTACCCATCCGAATTACATGGAAAACCTTTCATCCAGCTGTATTTATCCAACTAGGGAGACCGTCACAACACACTACTTTGTCTGCATACAGATTTTGAACTTGCTCCAACTAACTTGCTGGCAGCCATTTCAAAATACAGACACCAAGAGTTTATTTTGCCCAGCAGCCATGTAAGTATATTATTTACTCATTACTACCTTCAGATTACATATTTCTCTTTTCTCTTCCAAGGAGAGAAAAGATTTTATGTTTGTAGATGGAGAAGAGTTCTCCCCTATTTCCAGATTTTACACAAAGAAAGCACATTAACTGGGTATACATTACTCATAACTTCATAATTTTAATCCAAAAATGCTCATACCGTTGACTTTGGGGCAATCACAGGACATGTGTTAATGTTAAATTCGGCACCATATTTTCCCTGATAGGAGTATTTTCCTTCCATATCTGTCACAAGAGAAAGTTCTGAAGTGGAAACTTCTCAGTCATGGGGGGCTTATAGTATAATAACCAAAATTAGACACCATCTATTTTTGTGTCAACAGAACTGCAGGTAGTTAAAGTAAAAGTTCTCCCCCTCTGATCTACTGATGAGTTACACCATGACCTAGAAGCAGGTATTCAAGAGTAAGCAGCCTTCTTTATGGAAATTAATTCTCCAGGAAGAACCAGCAGAAATGTCACAGCTGTTGAACACTGAACACTTGATATAATTCCAGCACAGAGTCATCTAAAAAAGTTTTAAAGCATTCTAAAATTAAAAGGCTTTCAATACCAAGTGCGTACTGAGTCGCTTAATGCTCCATGATTTATTTATAAGGATTTTCACCATAGTAATGAAAAAACTTGGTTGAAAAATAAATGAAAACCAGCATGACATTAATACGACCAGAGAGAACCTCTTGCTCTTGCCTTTGGGATATGATCAAAGGACTCACTTCTGTGGGTATAGTTCTGAAAAATAATCGTGTCTGACAGTTAGCATATGGCCCCGATCCTTAGTTGTACTTGAACAGTATTTGCCACACCATCAGTGCAAAACATGCCGAACGACAACACAGTCTTCTCCTGCGGCAGCTACTCAAAATGGTGAACTTCGAGAAACACAAAGAAAAGCATCTAGCCTATTCTCATAGCCTGAGTAAAGGAAATGAATGGGATAAAGACCAGGATAAAAGGTCATCCCTAAACTAAAAAATGGCTTTTAGGGACCTTGGGGAGATGGAAAAGGAAGTCAAGGGAACGTGCAATCTCCAAAACTACAGGAGATTAGAAGTGCTTTAAAACAACCTCCTCTTCCTGTTGAGTTGTGTTGTTCATCCCAGCGACACAGCAGAAAAGCAAGGGCTTCCACCCAAAGACTATACATAGACTGCAACAAATGCACTCCAAGATGCAGCTTATAGTCTCTGTTCACAATTTGTCAGTTGGGGACCTACCCAAAGCTGATTGAAGTTCCCCTAAAGCCCATGTCCCCTTTCTCCTAGGAAAGTGAAGGCATAGGAATGAAAAGGAAGAGGAAGAATAAAACTGGTGCAAGACAAATCAGGAAATGACCAGGTCGTGCACATGAATTCAGAAGCTGGGAAGTCATTCTTAGGTTCCACAGATTTGATAAAGCCTACATGACGAGGAAATCATGACATACATTTCCACGAACACTTCAGACCATTTGCCCTTGTTCAGCAAATAATTTTGTCACATCCACAATTCTTGACATATCCGTGTATCAATTCACTCAGCAATCAGGTCAGCACAAAGATATGAAGATCTCTGATGCAATGCACACCATAATACACTCTTCAAAACAGTCTGCCACATTCACCATAGGTGTCTAGAATGTACAGTTAGATGCCGCGCATTCAAGTAAAAATTACTTGCTCTTCCCCATTATAAACAACCCCATTCACAAACCCATTGATGACCCAAAACTACACTTCCCTCTCATTATCCCATCCTGCTGCTGCAGCGAAAACTGGTCTCCTTCTCATTGTGAACAATGAGAAATGGCTAGATTTGGCCCCAAAATGCGCAGCTGTGTTTCCAACACCCTGTGAAAACTCCAGGACTGTGATTTGTTGTCATTGGTGATAAAGATGTAGTTACACTATTGAACAATCTAGTTAATTCTGTGTTTTATTACTGAAGATCTGTGATTCACCCCAACAGAGTTAAATTAATGGAGTATAAATAGGTTTGTCACATCTTCAATAATTTTCATGAAATATTTTTACTTTAATTTGTGAAAATATAATTTGTACACATGATAAAAATCAATATTTCACTTCTCATACCTTTTTATTTACACAGAGAGAGACAAAGAGACAAAGAAAGGGAAAGAGAGAAAGAGGACAAAAGTCTTTTCCACTTCAGTTTCTTCATCTGGGACAATTAAAGTGGAGCAACATTTATTGAGGGATCCAACATTGAAAATGCAGAAATTCTTCTATACTCTTGTGCACACGAGCATTGTGATCACTAAACATGTCCTGACATCATCTTAAGCATTTTACAGATACACTGTTCATGTTTTTAAAGTTACCTTTAATAAGCAGAAGTGAAGGCAGCAAAAATTGATCAAATAGCTGCAGCTGATACTTATATTCATAAATTGTGAATACTGCAAAAAAAAAAAATCATGTCCTAAGATTTTATTCTGTTCACCTTCACAGGGGTTGTGTTCCTTGCCTTTATAATTTTCAGCATTTTTCCCAGTACAGATCTTTAAATGCATAGAAATGCAAATGTATGGTTCATGTAGAAGTGCCATATCCCCATGCAGACAAGATCATTCCTGAAGCCTAAAGTTTTTATTCTTTGTGTTCTTGATGTGTTCAAAAATAAAAGTATACAAAAACAATTTGAATTCCATGCTACAAAAAGCAAGGGTTTTTTTTTTTTCTTTTTTAAATCAAAAAATAGACTCTAAGGCTATCTTTTATTTGCAAGGAGTACTAAAATACCAAAATAGAGTATAAAGTTACCCATCCCTAGAGAGTCCTAGATTTTAAAAGGTACTTAGAAAAATGTTTTTCATTTCAAAAGCACTAAACACCTATAAGTATCTATTGTAGAAAATGGGAGATACCGGATTCTCACCACCTCTTTAAAACTTGAACTGTTTAAACACAGAGTGAGGAATCTCTTTTTGGGCTCAATCATGGTGACCAGCTGTTCCTTAGTCTTCTATTTGCAAGATAAAACCTGACCTTGATTTATCATTCTGTGCTTCAGTTGGTCATTTATGCTCATACAAAGTACGTGTAGTACACTGGTGTTTTTCTAATCATTGTTCTGTTCAACAAAGTGATAAGTCGGCATCGGTGTTAAACAGTAGAAGACCAGATCCATCTATTTTAATGTAATTAAAGACACGATTCAAAGAAAACTGAATTTTGAATTGTTACTGAATCTGAATTCTATTTTGTTGAATTTTCTTTATGGTATGTCACCCTCTGAACATGAAAACAGGAAGAGAGTCATGAATACAGTTACACACTGGAACTTCTCTATAAAGTCGGATGAAACTTCAATTCAAGCTTTAAAATACATACACTATCTTATGAATGTTTGTTTTTGTTTTGTTGGGGTTTTTTTTTTTTTTCAATGGAACTTTGTGTATTTCAGAATTCCCACAGTGATTTTAGAAACCCACAGAGGTTGTAAATACCATGCAGACCTGCTAGATGAACAACATATCACAACTAGAAGCTGTCTGAAAATAGAGTACATAATTTTAATTTGTGAGTCAGTGATATTCAGCAATACGCATTTTAAAAATATTTTTAAAGAAAGGAAGCTGACTGAACAGCAAAAGAACAAGGCAAATGAAAATTAAGTCCCAATGAGCGTCTCGTTTTTCAGGTGGCCGATCTCAAGCTGAAGTTCGTCACAGAAAAATGTTAATTTTTTAGAGCTTGCCAATTTTATTTTCTATCAGCTGAACCAGAATATTTAATCTCAGGAGTAGAGGCAGATGTCTCTTAGATAAGACACCTGCTCCCTTTAAGTTGGAAAATATAGTCAAATTGCATTAGATTATCCACCTGCATGAGCATATTTTAGCTACAGAAAAGAGAATTGCCTGCAAAGAGTTGATTATACTTAGTTTGCAGCAGCTCAGATACTTGTTACTGCTTCAAGGGATGGATGCAGACATCAGAAGACTCCGACTGAGTAGCTGTACTCTGTCTCAGGATGTGGCACAGAAAACCATTTTCCTTCCTCCACCAGTCAGAGGAGACTAACATTATGTGAAGCAAATTCACCACCACTCACATAAGCAGACAAGAACAAGCAGATAGGTGAGACCAAAGGTCTACTTTCAACACCAGCAAACAAAAGGTGTTTAGGGAAGAGTATAAGAACAAGGCAAGTCTGTAACGACATTTCCTCAGAATATTCTTCCAGCCTCTAATCATTTGTGGCTGAGAGATCTCTTTCAGGCAGAATATACTCTCTCTGGAAAACATTGCCTGTTGTCTCGCCTCAGGCAATTTAAGATACAGAAAACCAACAACCACATCTATTTCATAAAAATCATGAATGGGCTCGTTTGTGTCCTAAATTCACCAGCCTTGACTAGTGGTGTGAAAATCCTGAAGACGCGATCTCAAGAAGGCATAAGGGGCCAAAATCTCCTTTGCTTTCCACTGGTGTAAGTCATGAATACTCTATGCATGCTGCATCCTTCTAAAATGACTACAGAAGGCAAATCAAGCCTAGCTACCAACCTGTCTCAGTGATCACTGCAGGGAACAGGGAGAGTCCAGGACCCATCCTCTCCTTTTGCCATTATAGAGTAGCCAGCATTTATGGGCAGGCAGTCATAGAGTTCCTACAAATCTCTCCTTTGCAAACCTTGTACTTCACTCCTTGATCCTCCTCCACAGGACTAGGGAGAGCTGAGCAATCCTTCTACCTGCAGAAAGCTGAGAATGCTGGTTATTTCTGTTCCATGCACCAAATAATGGTAGTATTGAGAAGTGCTAACAGACTTCGTGTTCCTTGTGCACAGAGGACATGCACTCTTTGTGCTGTAACACAACACATGCACTCCAAAAGTCTACAAAAGAAATAACTTGACATTTTAATAATAAAGATACCAAATATTCTCCCCAGCCCTCTCGACAGACAGAGGAAATAGTGACTATTGATAAGTAAGTAATTTCCTCCTGATTCCTATTCATAAACTCCTTATGAATGTTAACACTGTAGGCCTTGCATACGATTGAAATTAAGATTTCTGCTTGGCAATACTTGCATCCCTGCACAGCTTGGCCTACAAAGGCTCCCAGATTGTTAAAACTGTTTGCATAAGAAGAGAAGCTTCACTTTATTGTGAGCCATAGCAGCCTGCTAGGCAGATAAAGCTTTACCTTAGACTGATGTGTTAACTCCTTTGTAGTTCTGATCTCCTCATTCATTTACTTTTTAAATAGCAGAGAGAAAAATAGATCAGATAGAAAATGGATGTAACTGCAAATTATGCATCTATCATGCTTACTGCCTAGTGGCAATCTCCTTTTGACTTTCAAAAGAGTGAGATGGGGCCTTTCAGCCTTTCAAAATGTAGGAGTCTAAAATACAAGTTCTTCTTAAAGTGTAGGTATTGTGAAATGTTGATTATTAAAAAATAGAGATTTTTGTTGTTGTTGTTATTTATTATCTAATGAGTTGGACTTTCATGAACAAAAGGACAAATCCTGAGCAAAAACCACAGAAACATTTCACAGATATGGGTTAGTGTATTGATGTGGTTTCTGTTTAAAGGGGTATAATTAGATGTGCTTTCCAATGAGCATTAAGCTCCTCAAGCCGATGGGACCACATGCAAATGAATTACCTTTATATTCCATAGTGATAGCCTGGCTGTTGTGCAGTACAAAATCCATTAAAATCAGTAGCCCACAGTCTTGGAACCGAACATCACAATGCTATGTACATCACTTGCTTAGGTACTCCCACCAAGGGCAACCCATGCTACAGCCCTGTAGGCAGCTATCCACATTCCTGTCCACCCTGTATGAGTTCACACCACACATGAGCTCACGCCACACGTTTGGGTTCACACAAAGAAGTAGAGAGGCAGCAGGAGAACAGATACTACCAAGGCCAAGGTTCTTTCTGCAAGTCATATAGGCAGGAGATGGGCCACATGTAAACAAGTCACACCATTTTTATTCCTCCAAAAACCTTTATTGTTGTCCGAGACAGAACACCTTCATTCACCTCACTCCCCACTTTGCTCTCTCCACAAAGAATGAATTCTGACAGCCCTGTCTCAAGGAGCAGCACCCCGAGTGCTTTTCTATGTTCTTGGTTCATCTGGAAGGCAAGTATGGCACCTGTCGCAAGGACCCTGTCCTTAGCCCACCCTGTAATATTTTGAAACATGGAGTTTCATGGGGATCCACGCCTCAGCTGCCCAAGCCCCAGCCTGAAGGGTCTGTCAAAGACAGGCAATGCTAAGAATCCTCTCCTGGTACGGACTTTCACAAAAGTTGGCCAAGTTAATTGTCACTTATACACATATATATATTTGTATGTATTCATATGTGTGCATGTATGTGTTCTTTACACTTAATTCTGATCCAAAGAAGCATGGCTCTTTACTCACAGAAGTCTACTCTCTGTCCTCCCTGGCAAATCTGAATCAAAACTGGTTGCCATCTGACCAAGCAATTATGCACAGTAATCTGCATAAAAAAAATAGAAGGCAAACCACTTTCTAATAAGATGTAACCAACAAAAACCAGCACACGAAAACACATTCTTTATGCTATAGAGCCTTCATCACTGGTCTTTGCACTTGCACACCGCATCCTTCCAACACTCAATACCTGAGCCATTTCAGGTTTGGCCCTCTGCTTGAGCCACCTCACAGGCAGCCCTTTTCTCACATGCCTGTTCCCAGGACAGCAATCACCTGACTTGGTAGGATTCATTTGGATAGATTAAGTCATGGGAAGGGTTCTTTCTCCCCGACACAACAACAAAAGAGAGGAAAAATCTAAGCCATCCCAAAGCAAGGACGATGGCCCCATAGAGTAGCAATAGATGGTTCTCCACAAGCAAGCAGGGGAGAGGGTGAGAGGACCTGGAACAGGGGAGGAACAAGGCCAAACCAAGTATGCGCATACCTGATAATCTTTCACAGTTTTTGCTCCTGATTTTTTCGTCCCTTCAGCTGCCAGATGCATAGTCATAGCAAAGAAAGACGATTCAAAGAATGTGCAAGAGTAACTGAGACCAGGCTCTACAACTACTTGAAAGGACATTGTAGAGAGGTTGGTGCTGGTCTCTTCTCACAGGTAATTAGCCAGAGAACAAGAGGGAATGGCTTCAAGCTGCAACAGGGTAGGTTTAGACTGGACATTAGGAAAAAATTCTTCACAGAACGAGTGGTCAGACACCGGAATAGGCTGCCCAGGGAGGTGGTGGAGTCACCATCCCTGAATGTGTTTAAGAGTCGTTTAGATGTGGTGTTGGGGGATATGGTGTAGGGGAGAACTTTGTAGAGTGGGGTTGATGGTTGGACTTGATGATCCCAAGGGTCTTTTCCAACCTGAGTGATTCTATGATAATCACAGAAGCAGAGACGTGGCAGCCATCATCACAATGAACTTTCTGTATAACAAGGGAAACCATTACTACTAGACCAAGTAGGTCATGTATGTTTCCAGGTGTCACTCACCTTTTGTCTTCTGCATGACGCATGACTATTTATGCTAAAGCAAACAGACTAATACGGGAATTTGTACAAATATGCACATGTAGAATGTATTCACTCCCTACACAAGTGTCCTCCACTGTACCCAACTAAACCACTCTATATGTATTCCTTAAAGCCCTAGGAAGGGAGGAGAGGAGCGATGTGGAGGGAGCTGGGCAGGATTCACAGCAGGGAGATGCAGCCAAGCTCCTGATTGATTTTTTTCACTTAAGCGTGGGTGCAGACTGCCAATGGACAACACTGGTACCTGCATAAATAAAGCTGGGACTGGTTCCACTGTTTGACATCTGAGATAAGCAGAGGCAGAAGTAAGCAGAAGAAGCCACAGACCTGTATGGTAACTGTGGGAAGACAAAGTGATGCTACGCTTACTTAGGCATGTTGTTCTGACCACCAAAAGCCACTGTAACTGTCTGATGTCAAGGGTTTGCAACAAAGCTGGTAGGCAAATCTGGGCTACATTTTTCTCAACACTTAGCCAGCATCATGAGCAAAAGCATGCAAGACAGAAAGACATCTTTTCCATCTAAACCAAGAACCCCAGATGCACCTTGTCCGACTGTAGGGATGAGGTAGGCTATAGCTTCAGCAGATAGAATCTCTGATGAGACTCTGGGTGGCGTAACCAAGGACTGTCCTCATAATCTCCTACGAAGTAGCAAACAATCAGCTTTCTCCAGCACTGAGCAGGGTTATTTTGTATATGCACCAGAGTTTACATTAGAAAAACAATAGCCAAACAAAACTCTGACCAAAAAGAAGACAATGTGTAACACAAGGTCATTCCACCATTTTCTCTGTTTTTTCAATAGATTAAAATTTACAATAGGCTTAGCACTAAAACTATATCACAGCTGGTTTTACTGATACCAGACAAGTATTTACTTCCAAGCACCTGAGGGCTGAATTATTTCTCAGTATCCAGTACAAGTGAAGAACAGCAAGAAAGCCAACCCCTAACCATTTGTTTATCTAACTTAAACCTTGCTTTGGATAGTACCTGAATCTTCTGTGGGACTTGCTAAAGGACAAAGATCCTCAGCTTTTGTACCATACAAAATCATCATTATCCCCCATCGATCACATACACATCAGTAAGCTACGTAACAAAGATCTAAGACACAATATAAAATAATAAACAGTTATCTTTGTTAGATCTGTTTTCTAATTTAAATCCTCAGGCTATTTCCTCAAGAGTTGTACACAATTCAGGTAGTGGTTTGTCATGTGACCTTTGGCACTGCTCAGGTGTTTAGCTTTTAATCCAAAGTAGAGAAAAATGAGGCAGTACTATATTAAGAAATGATTGTGGTTTAACCCCAGCCACAACTAGGACCGTGCAGCCATTCATTCACTCCCCTCTCCCCCAGGTAGGGTAGGGAGAAGAAGGAGAAAAAGGAGCAGAAAAAAACCCCAAAACTTGTGAGCTGAAATAAAGACAGTTTAATAGAATAGTAATGCAAGAGAAAAAAAAAATAATAAAAATAATGGTAAAAGAATACACAAAATAAAGTGATGCAACACAAATTGGACTCACCACCTGATGATCAGTTGCCCAGTCCATACTGAGCAGCAATCACAGACCCCTGTTCCCCCGGACAACCCCCATTTACATACTGAGCATGATGTCTGTGGTATGGAATATTTCTTTGGCCAGCTTATCCTGTCTGTGGTCCCTCTCGGCTTTTTATGGGAAGCTGAAAAATTCCTTGATTTACTATAAACATTACTTAGCAACAGCTAACACAGTATGTGTTATCAACATTATTCTAAATCCAAAATATAGCAGCTACTAGGAAGAAAATTAACTCTATCCCAACTGAAACCAGAACAGAAATGTATTACAAAGTAATCTTTCAGACAGAAGATTTTAATTCATTTTAATATTAATTCACTGCTAGTACAAGAATTTAGCCTTAAGTCCATTTTTACAGCACTCAGAGATACTCCTGTAGGACATATGCCTCAATCCAGCAGAGGACAGAATTAAATGTTTAACCATGTGAAGCGTCTCACTGCAACCTGTGTTGTGTATTCAGAGTTCAGCACATGCTTTGGTGTTTTGCTTGACTGGAACTAACAGGGTTTCCGCATCAGAAAAAAGTGACTTCAAGCAATTCCTCTTCTTCATAGTAGAGAACAGTTTAATAATTAACACTGAACTACAGCCTGAATTTATTTGCAAAGATACAATGGACAAATGTGCAAAGAGCCTTTGGTTTATCTGCTATTATCTTCAAAATAATACTTAAAACACATAAGTAATGTGTAAAGAGTTGCAAAGAGCTCAGCCCAGCTATTCAAGATAGGTCAGACACAGCAAAACCTTTTGGCATCTAAAGATTATGGCACAGCTCTGCTAATACCAGGAAGGGGGATTGTTCATCGTTCTTCTGCTGGGCCTCTATCAACGATGATGAGTTACGAATAGCTTTCTAAGGCATCACAAGGAAGTCAGTTTTGTTTGGTGCTTTTAAATCCTTTTCATCATATTTCTCTGCTCTGGGGCTTTTATTACAGATGAGTTAGTTGCAAAAACACATAATATCCCAAAACACCAATCTGAGATGGCATAATGAGAGCAGGATTCATGGGGTTATTTTAAAGAAAAAAAAAAATCAATTACTGACAAATCAATATATTTTTCTCCTATTTCTGCCTCACTTTTATTTTTTCATAAGGTCTGCAACTGCAATTAAAGACTAAATGTGTTGAGTTATCATACTGTTAATTGCTCTGAATTGGTGGAATATTCCTAGTTATCACGGAATCACGGAATTTCAGAGTTGGAAGGGACCTCCAGAGATCATCTAGCCCAACTCCCCCGCTAAAGCAGGATTGCCTAGAGCACATCACTCAGGACTGCATCCAGACGGGTCTTGAAAGTCTCCAGAGAAGGGGACTCCACAACCTCCCTGGGCAGCCTGTGCCAGTGCTCTGTCACCCTCACCGTAAAGAAGTTTTTCCGTGTATTTGAACGGAACTTCCTATGTTCAAGCTTGTGCCCATTGCCCCTAGTCCTGTCACTGGGAACCACTGAAAAGAGTCTGGCTCCATCCTCCTTAAACCCACCCTTTAGATAGTTGTAAACATTAATAAGGTCTCCCCTCAGCCTTCTCTTCTCCAGGCTAGAGAGTCCCAGCTCTCACAGCCTTTCCTTCTAAGGGAGATGCTCCAATCCCTCAATCATCTTTGTTGCCCTACACTGGACTCTCTCCAGTAGTTCCCTGTC
>VYZM01019586.1:114166-127551 GCA_013398915.1 Dromas ardeola | reverse complement strand
GAATGTCCTTGTTTATGGCAGATAGGACAATTGCCTCACAGGGAGGCATAGCTGTAGTGTGATGTCCCACTCAGTATCCAGCATCACCCTTTGTGTTGAGTGCCTGTGGTTAGCGTGTGACTTGCAGAGAACTGTTTCCCACCTCCAACTTTACCACCAGTGCTCCTGTGTTAGCCAGTCAAACAAGTGGCGTAGGTGTTAGGAGCTGAACATCTAAAACTAGAGGTGACCAAAAGTGGTAGCACCTTTTACTCCCCTGCATTTCTGATTTGTTTGTTGTGAGTTTTTTTGTTTGAGGGAGAGAGTGGGCAGAGAGGGGAGTGTTTTTTTACTTTTTACAAAGCTCCAAAATCTTTGGGTGGAAGATTTTTTGAAACTTGTCTGAAGGCAGTGGGGAAAATGCCCACTTATTTCATTGATGGGCTTTAGGTCAGACTATGTCTAGCATAGGCAACTACTATACTTTTCTTACCACATTTACTGCCTTTTATAATATATTGAGAGTACAGTTTAAAACCCTTAGGGCTCTCTTCTGCTTGTACTTTTCCTTAAAGGGCTGACATAAAAAGGTAAAAGAAAAAAAAAAAGCAAAATAAGCTTTACTTCTCCAAACCATGTAGTAATCTTGATTATAGTCAGCACATATTCTTAGATCTCATTGAGCTTAACAGGAGACTCCTTTTAAACACATCCATCCTGAAAAATATTCCCTCTTGGTTAATAAACACAAGAACCATTTCCTTTAGACTCATGGGCTTGCTTTCACATATTTTCCTTCAAGCTGAGACTTACTGTGAATACTACAAATAAACACTGCCTTCACATCCCTTAGTGAACCTAGAAATACCTTTGTAAGCAAAGATCAAGAAAAGTAGTTGACAAGAGGAAGGATGAGGCAATTTCAGGAAGGTGGATCTTCTACTCCTGTGTTTCAGATACAATATTCACCGTCTTCATTTATGATGAGGCTCAGGACAGAACTCACCAAGAATGTATCTGTGTGGTCAAATACAGTTCATTTCTTTGCCTGTATGTGAGCAATTTCCAAGATAAAATCATTTACATTTGTGCACAGCTACACCCATACTAATAATCCATCTAAAAGGCAGGACTTCTTTGCTCAAATACTGTTATTCCTAACTCGACTACACATGTTCAGGACTAGCGATGCTTCCTGTTCCCCTAGCTTAAAAGATATGCTAACCAAGCACTTAGTTGTCCGTACTTGGATATGCAGTTGTATTTTAAGAAAGAGACACAAGTATGTTGTCTACAGTAACTCTTTACAGAGGTCCCTTCTATTTTATGAGAGGTGCTGAGTTCCCCACTACCAGCCATCGTGACAACTCCTGCTGCTCCTAATATAAGAATCTATACGAAATCCCACCACACAAGACTTAAGAATATTTTTGTAAATATTTAGTCCCCAGCATCTTCATTCAATACCACAAGTCAAATCTTGTTAGAGACCCATGGAGATACCCAGAGGGAGTTTGGGAAGCAGTTTCCATCACAATTTTGTTGCCAGAATGCATTTGTAGAGTCTAACAGTGGTTAACTTTCACCAGTTACTCTCTTTTCATGGAGAAAAAAAAAGTTACTCTTTTCATGGAGAAAATCTCATGGTAACATGTATTCAGTATGTTCCGCTTGATACAGAAACAAAGTAACGGCCAAATCAGTTCACCTCAACTAGTGTCCTGATTCTACCTATGGCCAATATCAGGTGTTTCTAAGGCAGCTCTAAATAACACAGCATAGAAATATTTAAGAATAAGATATTGTTCACATTCCAATGGAAGGAATATCTATTCCTTGTATTGAGCAAAAGCAGAATCAGTTGCATGTAGGAAAGCCTCATGCCAGCACT
Source organism: Dromas ardeola (assembly GCA_013398915.1). Classification (NCBI taxonomy): domain Eukaryota; kingdom Metazoa; phylum Chordata; class Aves; order Charadriiformes; family Dromadidae; genus Dromas; species Dromas ardeola. The sequence goes on along the minus strand of VYZM01019586.1, from coordinate 125,681 downwards.
TCACATTTAAGGGTTTGTTTTTGTCTCAAAGCATGACAGCTTACACACTTTCAGAACAATTGGTCTACTAGCCAAGAGAGGAAGCAACAGCAGAAGGTATGTATAGTCACATATGGCCAGATCAAGGGAACCATCCGGACTTAATACTGGCGGAAGCTCTAGCCAACAAATGTTCCAGATATCCAGAGAGAAATCTGCAGGCACCTGGGTAGTCTGCATTGTGGCAAACAAGCCTCACGCTCATTCCCAGGTCTTGCATCGCCAAAACTGAAAAAATCCCATTTATACTATAACATCTAAATTCCAACGATTTTTCTCCATCCCCACCTCTACATGGCAGGCACAGTGGATTTTGTTTGTTTTCAATTTTAGAAGAATACAACTTATGCCAAAGCTGCCATAAAGATAATCTGTGAGAAAACTGCATGAAATAAGCACATAGAAGTTAAAAGTAAAACTATCAAAGAGCCCTTGAACTCTTTTGCTAGTCATTCCTCCTATTTTTTATAGTACCCAGTCTTGCCATTTTTGCAAGTAAGGCTGTAATACAAGATGTCCTGGCATTCTAAAAAAATTCCCTATTTGATACACAGTTATTCTGTAAATAAATCTGCAATGAAGTGCTTAAAGGTTTATTTCTTACTTTTTAGCAACTAGGCATAAAATATTGGGCTATAAAATGCTTACAAATTAGATTACTGGAAGTGAATAGAATGCATTGTTATCTACTGAACCAATGATGGGTCAAATGGCAGTTTGAATTCTCATGGTTAATATGACTGTGACCTTCACAAATACCATTGACAGAAAGCAATTTTATTTACATTTTTAAATCCACATAAAGGTGAAAGATGGTACTGCTACAAAATGAAACATTAAATTCTTTTGTCCCAAGGCATAACTGAGATTTCCCAAGGTCACATGTAGCCTGAAATGAAGCAAGACTTTCTTAATGGTTCTACCAGTACATTTCACCCAGATCTGGTGGCACTGGTGATTTATTTTCGTTTACCAGTTGAAAAATCTCCTTATTTTAAGATGGAGAAATAAGAAATAATAAGACTGTTTATTTTGTCCCTTAGCTGTTTCTGCGCCAACTGATCACTAATTATGTTTGAGCTGTTATAACAACCTACATGTTTCAGCTGTACAGATTTAAAAAGTCTACCCATAAAGAGATGGCGGGCTGAAAAAGTCTTATTTGAAAAGAAATATATCGTACTTTTCAGGATCAACAGCACTATAATGTCTATACTTCTAGAACAGTATATTTAGAAAATAATTAAAGCTATGTATAATTTGATACAAACTGCACACCTAAGTATTTAAAGAACAGCGTTTTTCATTCTATGCATACCAAACATAGCTATCTGCCACTCTTAATTTAAAAAAAAAGGATATATATTTTTAAATCCAAATTTACATCCCAGTATTTCCTCTGCCCTTTCTAAGCACCTCATGATGAAAAAGTTATTACTAAAAGTCTGATCTGTAACCACTATAGAGTAGGCAGTGTTATAAAGAAATTATAAATAATAATAATAACTGCATTCTTCTTCAAGCTTCTCCAAAGTACAAAATTTAAAAAAAGCAAAAGGTATTTATAGGATAACACCATTTGGAAAGTACTGTCATACAGAGCACCTACGAGGGTACATGTGTGTATAAATTATAGGTGGTTCTGGTAGCAATGGCTATGATTAAGGTTGCCTGGAACTTCCTATAATAAGACCTTTTTTCAATTGCTTCTAAGTTTGCTGAACTCTTACCACTTGGAGCAAAATTTTCCCTGCAAGGTATCTGCCTCAATATTTGTTTAGTCTTTGTGGAAAGTTTAACACAAAATGGTTTAGAGAACAAGATTATAGGAAAATACACCTTGCTTTAAAAAAAAATTTCTTCTTTGAAATATTGCCTTTTTTGAGAAAGAAAAATCTTTGAAATGTGGTAGGGCATGGCCTTTTTGTCAGGTATATAATTTTTACAGTTCCTGAAATGCCCGTTCAAAGCCAGCTTAGTTTGTTGGGTGTTTTTAATCTCAAGTCTTAACTACTTCCTCCCAGAAACACCTCAGTTTTTACAGTTAAAAATCACTAATATTCTTTACATGCTTCAACCCTCAGAGCTAGTTGTGTGGAATAACCTACACGTTTCAGCTCTGAAAATGAGTTCCCTTTCTTCAGCTAGACACACCAAGCTAAATCATCACTGCAATCCTCGCTCCTGATGTTCTAGACCAATAACATGAGATGCTACAGCCAAGTTCTCCTATCCTTTTACCGACAGTTCCTGCTGGTGCACTGAGGATAAAGAGGCGGCCAGAGATAAAAAGAGCATGCAGCAGTTTGTTGATAGATTTTTATGGGCAGTAATAGATACAAATCATTAAACAAAGCCAATTATAGGCTTAAAAATAATGGACAGGGAGCGAGGGTAGTGGCCTGCAAATTGTTAACTTGTTTCAAGTTAACAATATACATCCACGGCTAACCATGAGTACTGCACTTAGGGGGAAAAAAAAAAGCCTTCAGGATCTTGGGGACATAAACACTTTTCTAGAAGTAATTAATTAACTGTGTTATGACAGACTGACAGGGGTTTTTTAAAGTGTAAGGACAAGAATTAGCCTTGGATGTAGCTGTGAAGACAAAGGAGGTCCAGCAGGCAGATTAAAAACAGGAAAGCACAAGACTGCTTATGCTTAGCATTAGCAATTTTAGAACATCCTCCAGGCTAGATCCAGAAGGCGCCTATAATTACTACAGTGAAGCACTCGCTCTCTCTGTCCCAGGGACCTGTTACAGTTCAAAACCTGGAGTTCGATACCCCCAGATCCCTGCTGGGACCACTTTTCTGAAAGCATAATTCACAGAAGCTACTAAACAGTCCAAACAAAGCAATCAAAGGAAGACAAAGAATTAACTTAAACACTTTCTGACATTTCCGAGACATAAACTGCTCCTAGAATTAGACACCTTATTTTACTGTTGCTAATACACCCATTGGATAGAGTCAGCAAGGCAACATAATTTCAACTTTCTGGTTCAAGAATTTATCTCATATCAGAATAAAGCTTTTTTCTGATAAAGGGCTCTCAAAGATTGAAGTGCTTCCATTACGAATGAACTCATATTCACAGGGTCAAAGAGCAAGAGAGAAAGACTTAATACTACAAACGTCTCAGAACTTACCTACGAGGAGATCCTGTTTCCTGAGTGAAGGAGTACCTGAGTGTATTAAACCAAGCAGAATAAAATGAACAAGCAAAATCAGGAAAATCCCCTAGATTATTCCACTTGGCAGTGGTTAAAGCAATTACCTCAGAATTGCGAGGTTTGGGTTCACGCTTCCTGAAGCTGAGGAAGAAATTGAATCTTTTAAATCCATAGCAAGGGCTTCAGCCACTGGGATGATGAGAAAAATATGGATGGAGGACAAAGGAAATGGAGAGTGGAAAATTTCTGTGACCCTACCATCTCTTCTGTAAGCCTAGGGTGTTACAGACCCAGCTACTTGCCAATGGCCAGCACTGCCTATTTTTCACTTTCATGTGCCTCTGTGAGTCAAGAGCACGATTAATAGAGAAGTTATGGTATTTTAGGCTGCAGTGGTGGCATTTAAGCTCAAAAATAACCCAGAAGTCTAACTATCACAGCTGATACTAATTCTGTTGTTAAGTGATAGCTGAATGTGAGGCACAGTCATTTATCTGGGAGCAGATCTTAGCTGCATGTTGTTAGCTCCTTACAACTGACTAATAAGATGTTTGAATGTGTGACTGAAGCTGACAGCTGAGCCCAGAATGATCAAAACAAGATTTCTATGGCTCCATATAAGCTATGGAAAAGGTACGGTACAGTGAAGACATGCACACTGAAAAATGTCCAAAGATGATATTCAGACTGTCACGAACTGAAATCACCACACTAAAGAAAGCCAGAGCTTGAGTGCATGGTTGATGTGAAGTAGTTATGAAGTAATTGAATATGAAGCAGTTAACCCATTAAAGCCAGAAGCTGTGATAGAAGACAACAAAGAAAAATAAAGAATATTGCATGTAAAAGAAACTTTCTGCACAGTCATTTCATTGGACATTTGCAATGTTTCTTTACTGTGCTCAAAGGCATAGAGCAAAAAAAGCCTGTAAGTGAAGAGTTCAGCCTTGAACCAAGCCTGTGACTGAAGTCAGAGTCTTAGGTTTGTGGGTAACACTCAGTCACTAATAATCCCAGATGCTGTGTAAACAACTCTTAAGTAGCCAAGAATGAAATAGAGGTCCAGGCTTAGAGGAGACAGGGTCTTGTAGAAGTAGACATCAAAGGAGAAAAGACTGTGAAAGCTAATCAGTTGGGACAGGATGGATCTTTATTGAGATTCTGTTTTCTTTCAGATTTTGTTTTGATTTCTAAGAAGGAATTTGTGCTAGGATTGCCTTTTGATTACTGTACTTATTTCTATGCAACTACAGTGACTCATTCATATTTTAGAACCAACAGGATTTCATTAAAGATGAACCACCTGTTCCTTCAGGCATGAGAACTAATAACATGCATTCCCTACCATTCCCAGCAAGACCTCTATCAAAAGTAGAGGTGACCATAGCAAATATTTCTTAGGTACTAAAAAGGTTAAACTATGTGATTTTTAAAAAGGTAGCTCCCATATCACATTTGCTTATCATGAAAACAAACTAAAGAGCATAAATTAAAGTTTATTTTATAACCATTGGAGGTCACTTTTATGGTGACGTTTCTGCTAAGAATTCCCTACCGAAGTGGTGATACATTTAATGTCCTTAAGTAACCTGAAAATCATTTCCATTGTCAAAGAGAACCATCTCAATTAAAAAAAATAGTTGAGTCCATTTTCTGTCAGGCTCTCTTTATGACAGCTTTTGTTTCCTAAATGCATACTCAGAAGGCATTGAAAACTAGGATAAATTTATCAATGTAATTTCAGTTGGGTAGATTTTCCATCCCCACTGGGCATATTTATTGGAATCTGACTGTTGCCGGTCACATTATTAATAGCAAACAATTTATTTGATTAATTTACCCCACATTTCTGTTCATGAAATAGCCTCTTCCATTTTGATTTCTGCTTTTTTTTATTCATGAGCATGCAGTGAATGTTTTTGGCATATTTTAGTCTGGAATTTGTTTGGAAGCTCTTTCCTTCATTTAATCACAATAATTATTTCTTTACTGGGGATGGTGTGACTTGAAATCTTCAGTTAGTATTGTCTTTGTTCCCCTAATTGACTTCACCGCTGTAAGTGTAGTGTCAGGAACACTTCTGATGCGATTAGTGAACATCTACTATTATGTTTGAATCACTGACTTACCAAGGGATGCACAAATCCATATGGAAACAATCCTTCTCTAAACATTCATCAAACAAAACAAGTTTACACAGGTGTATGTTGAAAAATGAATATAAAAGGATGAGAACTGAGGAGAACTGAAAGCTTCTGAGGAGTAAGAACTTTTATAGGTGGATCCTCGTGCTATTATCTCAACTCATTTCAAGTCACTCTCCTGTTTTTCTGAGATACATTTTCCCAACACAGAATGAGCCTTCATACATTACTGCAATCACTACATGATCAGTTGCAGCTAAATCAAGGAGAAAAAAGGCAGCATGGACCATGGCCCATAGGAGATGCAAATAATCTATGAAATGAGAATTATGGGATGTACAAGCAATGAGTTTGCTATTTTTACATAAGTTATTAACATAAATCCACTGTAACCAGCCTTTTCTAAACATGCTAAAGAGAGAATTATTCCAAACATTTCTACAGTCTTTGAGGTCCTAACAAAAAGGCAGAGCACAGAAAATTCCTAGAATACAGGAATTAATCTTAGATAAATCATGCAAAGTGAACCATACTCAAAGAGGGCTAAGTGGAAATACTGTCTCAGACTTAGTCTAATTTCGCCATTAATATGCAAAGCTGGGTATAAATAAACTTCCATAGAAGCCCCCCTGGAACCATCACATTCCCACCAATGAACTTTTCCTGATGAATATGTGAGCGTATATACTTCTCATTACTTGAAGTGTTTTACAGGTCAGGAGGTTAAAACCTTTCCATGAGCAATGGAAATGCAGGTGCAAATTTAGGAAATGTAAAATACTTGAGCAAAATTGAGTCAGGGACCAGTCCAGCTAGCTGAATTTTAGCCTGAATCAACAGGCTAGCGAAGTCACAGCTCCACCTGTTGAGCTAAAGCAAATCATCCACCTATAACGGCTGGCAGCACAGATTCATTTTTTTGCCAGACATAGATTACTAACACTGTGCCACTTGGGTAAAACAACACATAAAAGTTTAGGGACAAATGATGTAGTCATTACTCTAGGTGAAGGAGTACTACAGCCATTGAGCCTTGAGAGCAAAAGGACTTAGATCTAAAGGATGGGTCTCGTGGCAGACCAAAAACAGGACGACATTCTTCTCGGTAAATTTACTAAAGCGTACCACAATGACAGAAACAATGCTAGAAATTAAAGTGTATAGAGCCCACTCAGCTCTCTTTCACTTCACAGGAGACTAAGTTGCTCAGACCAAAGGCAACGAATACCACGTACCCACACACACATTTTCTTTCCCATTTATTAAAAATGCTTACTTCTTCCTTCCTTTGCTACCTATGAATAGCCAATTCACACAAAGAAACTCAAGCTAAAATGTAATGAAATATCATTCCCAACTACCTTGTAAAACCAGAAATATTTATCGAGTGAAGGACACCATTTTATGACCTGAGAAATCAATGGCAAAGTTCTCCTGAGTCTAAATGGTCTTGAATCAACATGCAAGTTTCTCATGGAAGAATAAATAAGGGTATGTTTTTTGCCTTACGTGGTCATCATTCAAGCACATTTTTCTTCTGAATGGAAAAAAGAATCTGCAGTGGTCTGCAAAAAACATATATCAGTAGCAGTTAGACTGCAAATCTGGAGCACAGATATAATACTGCATACAGGCCACACATGGCTTTCTCAGATATGCCACCATTTGCATCTCTTTGTAATTCTAGAAAACAGTAAGTAGTGGTGCCTGAATACCTCAAAAACACATAAAAAAAAAAAGGAACTATTTATTTGAAAAGCCTAACTTTGGTTTCATTTCAAAGATAAAGACTTTTTGCAGACTATTTCTTAAGAAGCTGAATCAGTGGTCAAAGTAAGTCACAAATCATTATTCCAAATTTTCAGAATTAAGCAAAAAAATAATTCTTATCCAATAATTACTGGATCATTTTTATTATCCAATAATTATTGTGAAAATAATAAAGAAAATATGTTTAGGGTAAGGGGTGACAGGTAGTGTAATGCTTGCTTATAAGCATAATATCGTAATAGATCCTAAGTAGCCCAGAGGTAAATTCAGCAAGTTCTTGGCAAAAATATTACTTTGTAACATGCATAAAGATATAGATGCATGATCTTTTTTGACATGGAAGAAGAAAATTTTATACCCTAAAGACAGAAGTGAAAAAACCATACTGTATTCACTTTCTTATGGTCCTAGTTCAGTAAAGCACTGAAGCATATGTGAGCAAGTCTCCTGGCTTCAGTGAAGGCTGTGGTTTTCTTCTAAAAAGTACTTACGAATCATTGGCATCTACTCTGTAGTGTCTGCTACAACCCCACAATTTTAGAATATTCCATAAATTGTGAAGAATAAAAGCAACACTTGCACCTCCTCTAATGTACTTAGTCACATATTTCCATATTCATTTGGATTGCATTACACTGAAAGACTGAACCATATCATTACAATCTGCTAATCCACCCAATAACTTTCCCAAGACTCACGCTCTGCTCTAGCTAGCAAATATTCTGTGCATCAAAGATGCAAACACAACCTACATTCTGATATATTTATAATTCTGTGGGATAGGATCTTATTCCAATGAGTAGCGCTAGTAGAGCCAGCAGAGCTGTTCACAGCCTAAGGAGGTACACAGCAAGAGGTACCGCCATTTGATTCAGTAGAAAGAAGCTGAAGACACAGCAGATGATGATTCACACAGAGCACTGTCTTATCAAGGGCCAGACGATGTCATTCCTTACTCACTCCAAGTGAACGCTCACAGAAGTGGCTCCACTAGTTAAGGGTATGCTTTGTGCAAGTAACTACTCAAAATCCCAAAGTTTTATCATTCAGATATTAGAAAGTAGTGTTACTAAACGGTCATACTCTTGCACTTCTAGGTACTACGCTATCATCTACTACAAGCAAGCCAATTAAGTAAATGGGGCTGTTTGTGGAATCGGGGAGAAGAAATAAGTAGGAATGTAAAATGGTGGGCCTTGTTCAGGTAATATCCATTACAGACTAAGGCAGCAGGATGGAACCCATCTTTTTTAATGGTGAAGGTTTTGATGTACTATTTATAATGCACATCTTTTATGTCTCATCTCTGTATTTGTGGTCCTCCTTATTTTCCTGCTCTTTAAAGATCTGTTCACTCAGCAATTGTCCTCCATAAAGCAACAGTATTATTGCTATGTTTTACCTAGCAATATTGTTTACAAAATCTTCTCAAGGTGCAAAGCATCCCCCACATAAACATTAAGAAAAAACTCTGTATGCAATGCAGAGTAGTTGCAGAAAGTGACAACAGAAATTACTCTAAATTAGAGTCAAATTACAGACTAACATTCTGATTTTAAACAGACCAATATTCTACAATATTGCTATTGACTGTGCAACAACCATGAGGACACAGCTTTAATATTATTCCTGTTTTAAGTCCATGCCTTCTTTTGCAAGAGCTCAAATGCTATGGATGAGATTGTAAATATAAAAAGCAGTCCATTAATTTTATATAAGCAGTTCTATATACCTGAAGGCCTATGACAACATTTCTTGACAAAATAGCCTAGCAGAAGAATGGTTTTTCTAAAGTTCCATCAAGAATGGCTTATAAAAATGAGTGTGCAGATAAAGATTATGGTACAGGTGGTCTGAACTACCCATAACAGAAATTCCATTAGTTAAAAATTTTTAAGAGATGCCAATTACACTTTCAATTTGAAGTGGCATCTGAATAATGACAAGCAATCCTCAGTGATAGAAATGGTCTACTTAATCTTCAACAGGAGACAGAATCTGTCCTCCTTGCATAAGTAAACCATTGATTTACATAGAAATCCTATCTTGTATAACACTGCAGGATCAGGCCATAGGATCTGCCTTTGTTTTTCAATAGTGGTCTCAATATATGTGTAGAGTGTGTCTTCTTTTTTTCTTTTTCCTTTTACCCAGGGGCTCATACACACCCTTAAGACAAATGCAGCTGAAAATTCACTCCCACATAACTCAGGGCTGACATGGCGAGGGGGGGGGCAGGCAGGAGGGGTAGGGGCATAAGACATGCTAGTCGCTAATCATTTGTAATATTACTTATGTTATTTCTGACACAGGTATGCAGTATCAGGCAGAATCACTGTACTCCCAGGGCCAGATCCAAAAGTACTGGAATTGTTAGAAATCATCACTGAGTTCAGGGATTTCTGGATCAAAGCATCAGATGTTCTAACTAGGAAGGTAAGTAGCATCTTCCATTTTTCAGTTGAGGATGCTGTATTGGTTAGTGGCTCTTTACTTTTCTTTCTAAATAATTAATATTATTTTAATATATCTTAAATATATATAAGAACTGAGGCTTCTAGATCACTTCTTTTCTGGTATTATTTTGGCTCTCAGCTCTGCTGCTAAAAGAGCCTTGGGATCCTGTCCAGCTATCACCAAAGTTTAAGGAAATACACAAAGAAATAACATAGGTATATTTTACTTACCAGCTTTTCAAAAGTTCAGAAAAAAAAACAAACAAAAACAAAAACCAAACAACGGAACAATCACAAGCACACACAATAAGAAACAACCAGACTACCCACAAAAAGAAACAACCAGGCTCTTCATTCTTTAGTTTTTGCATCAAGCCTGGATTAGAAAATGAAATTTGAGGAAAATAGGGCACTGGTATCATTATAATTTGGTAGGCTCCCAGAAAGCAAAAAAGCCTAATTTCTCCCCCTTCAACAATCTGCTGATGTGGAAAGAGCAGATTATCTTTCCATGCACTGGTCAACCTATCATCAAAGTAATGAAACAGATTAACAGGAGAGGTGATACCCCAGAGGGCACTGGCAAAAATAACACGCAAACGGACAGGACAGAGACCCACTAGTGGAGAAATCATTTCACAGCAGAAACAGGGGGCGAGGAAGAAAATATTACTAAACCACTCCTTGGAGAGGAAAAGGCAAGGCACCTGGAGAGATGGATGCAGTGTGCAAGGCAGATGAATGTCCCTGAGACATTTGTCACTAGTTGGACTGCAAGACAGTGACATTAATGAGGGTGGCATTTGGAAGATAAAAGCAATATCTCTGAAGCAGACAACACAGTTTCCAGGCACCACACATGGGGACATGGTGTAATCAAAAGGGACTGGAAAATGTTCACATCTAGCAAAAGCATCACAATCCCTACTGATATTCATGGGAGAATATGGATCAGGAATAAATGGCTTATGGTTTTGTCTGGAGGGTTAGTGGGGATTGTGACTTGTTTTTCCTCTCAGACCAGTCAATTCCCATCACATTCCTTTATTGAAGGACACTCCATCAGTCATCCACTTACACCTGCCTTGTCAAAAGCCAGTGTTTCATTGACAAGTGCTTTTCAGGCAGCAGACCTCTAGAGGACACCTCTGTCGATAGTGAGTGGGGATTTACAGGAGTGGAAGCACTTGCCTGCGATTATCTCCTCTTGAAAGGCAGGAGGGAGCTGGGAGATACCCCAAGCACTGGCTGCCAGAACACAAGCAAGTGGAGGGAGCAAGATCTTGCTGCCCCTCACCAGTGTCTCACAGTACCACTACCCCAAAAATTACATCAACTATGTCTGAGAGCCATTCCTGCCATGACCCACGGTATAGGAAATGTCATTATTAACTAATCACTCCCTGCTCTCACACTCAGTGTCAGCCATGTTCCACAGCCCATTTTGACTCCAATGCTCTCAGATGTCTCTGGTCTCCCTCCAACAGGAGAAGATGTTTTGGTCCTGGGATGGAATGAGACGGCCCTGAGCATCCCAGAGCAGCCTTCCTGATCCCCAGACTCATCCTGGCAGGGATCTTAGATTATTAAATCCAACATCCCATCCCTGTTCCTCTCCACAGTCACGTATTGCCCCTTTGGTCGTTTTTTCCACAGAAAATAAAGTGGCTGCTTCGCCATTAAGAGAAAGCCAGTCAGCAGCAACAGTAAATACATCGATCTGCTTGTCCACCCGTCTGCTTTTTCTTTCAGGAAAAATAACGCAGGCAGCGAAACCCCGAGCCCACAGCGAGTTTCGGGCGAGGTCTGAGCAGCAGCGGCCCGAAACACTGACTAGCCCGAGGCAGGGGGTCTATGAACGAGGAGTTTCCAAGGGCCGGCGCGGTCCCCGCCAGCGCACAGCCACCGGCGCCCACCCCGGGGCGGGGAG
>VYZM01019586.1:75536-103301 GCA_013398915.1 Dromas ardeola | reverse complement strand
AAGGAAGGAAGGAAGGAAGGAAGGAAGGAAGGAAGGAAGGGAAAGAGAGAAAGAAAAAGAAAAGCAGGCTCCAAAGTATCCCAGCTGTGAACATGTGATACTTTTTCAAAGGGAATGCAATGTTTATGAAAATCTGACATTCAGGATTTTTGGACACAGTCTTTTGACTTTTATCTAATTCTGTAATACTGGTACTTCAGCTTAAGTGGAATATTAGATTTTTCAAAGTTAATTTTAATTTCAACTGTTTGGATGCTGTTTGTAATCTCAGCAATAAGGTCCCCAGCAAGGTAGTGTCAGCTAGCACGGTTTTAAAGAATCACAAATTGCAGGTTTACTACTGGACTTTTAAAAAGTCCAATTAGACTTTAAAATGCAAGTGGACTATTTTTAAAGCTTTGAAATACATTCTAACCTTTAGACATCTTCCCTGTTACTGCAAAGATAGCTTCCTGGCTTGCAGAACTGAAAGGGTCACAAGCAGAAAAGCCAAAGACAATGGCAAGTGATTAATAATTGCTACAGGTTCCAACAGAAGATGGGCACATGGTTTAATTGCTTGAGGCACTAGAAGAAAATACAATGCTGCAATGATAAATATCAAATTACTGTGCTAAACTTATTGCACAATGTAGCTAACCTGCCTAAACATGGGCAGTTATGTATGAAATAAAAACAGTAAATAGAACTGAAACCCGTGCAATACTATTCATATATAGGCTATGTTTCTTATTTTGGAAATAATGCTTGGAAAAAAGAAAGTAAAGCAAAGAAAGCAAAGGTGGGTGAGAGTACTAAGGGCTGAAGAAAGTCTAAGATGAAAAACTGATACAGCTTAACCACCATTTTTTGGTTTCCTTTTAAACAGATTTTTTTCTCAGTGTTTCAGGATTACAGCCAATGCCTCAGTTGGGAATTTTGTCTCCGTTAAAGTCAATGAAAGTTTTGCCCCATCTCTGTAAGGCATGTATTAAGATGTTAGCAAGGGCTGCCTTGAAATAAAAAATCAGCCTGTGCTATAAGCAAATATAATCTCATCTATATGCATGTTGAAGTACTATTGAATTCAACTGGAGTTGCATATGCACTACAATGACAGATTATGGCCTCCACAGCTTTTCTATATTTGTACTATACAGTGTACAGGCCAGATGCCTCATATCACTCATGTAAATAATCTTACTGAAATGTTCTTCATATTGCCAACCATTAATTCATCAGACCTTCTCTTCTTATCCCTTCCCCTCTTCACATTTTAAATAGATTTCTTTTGTTTCAAGGAAATCTTCATGTTTGAACAGAGTATTTTTATGGTTAGTATAAATACTACAAACAGAGTCCCTTGTCACATTTTATTTCCATTCTTTCAAGGTCAGAATATGACCGCATGTACCATTCATATTTCTAAATATAAAAATATCTCTGTGAGACTTTTATTTTTATTACATTGATTTCTGCCTACTTACAGTCAAAGACATACCATGAAGTGGTGTTACTCTGTATTCCATATGGAAAAATACAGGAATACTCCAAGCACTTCAAAAGAAATGCCTTGAATTCACGATGGTCTTAATTATTTCTCCTCTTGCTATGTCATGAGAACTCGCACAATGTTGGAGTGAGATCTGACATTCAGTATCAAAGACGACTAAAACGTAATGTACAAACAGCAGTGTCTGGATCACTCGGTGCTTCTGTGATATAAATACAAGCAAGCCTACAGGCTTCACTAGACTTATTCCAGGTGACACTCGGTGTGCACATATATACTCGGGATTTTTCCCAAAATACTTGAGATGAGGTGAGACATAAATTATTGTCTATATGAATAAAATTTACAGCCAAGTTTATCTACAGGATTTTCTCATGAATAATGCCTTTAAATCCAATAGGGGAAAAAAAATCTCAAGATCATGAATACAATCAGTAAAAAAGCTTTCTAACCTTCTTTGCATAGGGAGCTTCTTTTCTAACATAATGTGTATAATAGAGATTTGTATTTGCATTCCACATTTATTTCATCCATTAGATCTTGACAATTTTCTGCAGTGGCAATACAGGAAATAGAAGAGTTTTAATAATACCCATAAGAAAAGAAAAAGAAAAAAAAAAAAAAAGAACTTTAAGTTATGTAAGGAGTCTGTACTGAGTCTGTACATTGCCCACAAAATACCACAACTTGGGTGAGTTTCCTGAAGACATAATTAGATTTCAAAAATAGTGTAGGACTAAGTGAATTTCTTAATTAAAATCCAATTATTGGAATACCTCATGATGTCCACTCTAGGGATTATTAGCTGACAGCAACACTTGTTGAAATAATAAAACTTGATAACAAAAGTTTTATTAAAATCTCTATGTGTATGGTTTTTAATTGCAAAAAACCCACAACGCATATAATGTCATCTGGGAAGGCTTTATAAAAGAGAGGTAAAATATGAGAGTTAAATTGTCTTGAAGAAGGAACTGATGTGGGAGAGTGTCTGCAAGGCCAGTTGTCTTCATTTTCTGTGTGATGGCAAGGAAGAAAGCAGGGAAGTCCCCAAAGGGTTCTCAGGCTGCCTGCAGGGACAGAGGAAAGAGGAATGCTCACAGCCCAAGGCACTGCTGAAATAGCTTCTCTTGGGCTCCTGGGAGCACATTGCTCTTCAAGGCTTGAGCCAGAAAGCTGGACAAACCTGGAGCATTCAGGGCAGAAGGCCACTCCACAGAGAACATGGAAGAATGGCAAAACTTCTCCCCGAAAGCGTGGCAGGGTAAGACATCCTGGCTCTCCCTGACCTGTGCCAAAATGACACTGTGTAGCCACACCTTCTGAAGCAGCATAGTCACCTGTTCCGTATCGTAAGCAGGAATAAACTCCCTGACTCAGTGCTACTGTCACTGAAAGGAGATGTCCTAGTGTCTTTCCCTCGGCCAAGCACATTCGAGCAAGGCCAACAGGCAATGGTGCCGGGTCTTCTGCTACACGCTCACCCGTTCACGGGGAGCTGGACCGGGGCTACAGCTTTTACACACTGCTCTGCTGACATCAGGAAGGGAAGCAGAGGCAGTGAATGACTAGAATTGCTGGTGTCCAAAAGGAAGCTTATTCTCTTTTAAGGAACCAGCTGATAAAGGGATAAATGATCTCAGAACAGCCTGAGAGCTGAGCTCAGACACTGGACTCTTCATGCCAAATACTGTTGCTGCTGGCTGCAGCTAAGAAGAAATGGGCTCCTGGGAGAGTCTTCAGTGCGATATGTGGAGCTCTGCACCCTCTCAGATTGTTCTTACTTCGTGGCGAGCTTGTAAACTACCTACCCCACTGATTTTGCTAGGAGCTCAGTGAGTAGCAGAACCTAAGTGAGTGGGATATTTTACCTTGCATAATGACATAACTTAGTATCGTTTTTCCTACAGGGTAAAATGAGATATCAGGAAACAACTCAGAAAAAGCTCTGCCTTTCATGTTTTAGACATTTAAATTTCGGCAGCCAGTCTGTTCCCCTTCAGATAAATGAAAGTTTTGAGGCTTCTTCTAAATAGGTGGAGTTGAGCCTTTGTGAGAAGTCTTGCTTGGATATCTCTTGCAATGACAACAATTTTTAAGGACAGGTTTTGTCTAAGACCCTCATCTAGTAAATGATTTCATGCAGTCAGATGTTAAGGCCAGCAAGGGATATCTTTAAAACCATTCAAGGCTGTTTGCACTTCAGGCTCAGGATTTTACATTGCAACTACAGTAATTAGGGCTTTTTTGTTGTATGCAAAAGTAAAACCAGAGTTCCCTTAGACTTCTTCATTATCATTTTTTGTGTTTCAGACATTCATAGGTGTAAAGGACACCCTTCAGTCAGACATCAGCCCGCTCAAGGGGATGGCATCCTGTCACTTTACTCAGCTACGAACCAGCTCAAATATTTTCAGTATTTAGAGGATACAAAAGAAATGTGAAAATATGGGAAGGAGCTATGTACTTTGTAAATGCATATGAAAATGCGTCAAATTTCACCTGTAATAGCAATACAATAGTTAACTGCTTTTGTTTACCCAAGCCTACATTTGGTATTAAAACAAAGTGAGATATTTTGCACCAGAACACTGTGAGATCTTTGTTAGAAATGGACAAATCTTGGAAGAACTTTCACCTTTGATGAAAACCTGAAATAGGTTTTCATCTTTACTTTACAAGAGAAGAGAAAGCTTCAGGCAACATATCAAAGAAATTACAGAGGAAATGAAATTCCTACTTTTGCATGCAGTTGCTGCTGAGGTACGAATACTTGGCTACAAAAAGAGAGACAGCTGTCAGGATCATCAGTATTAATGAATACATGTTTAAAAACAAAGTGTTGATTTTGTCAAGTTACTTTGTTGTGGCATTGCAATAGCTATACTGCACACAGATGCATTTCCATTTTACTCTTGAGAAAACTTTTCTAAAAATTGCTGGGAAGTGAAGCCAAAAAGCAGAAGAAAGAGAAATAACCAGTTCCCACGGTTTACAGCATTTAATGTAAAAATTCATGCCTCCTCTGTCAGAGTTATAAGGGGTGCGGGGGGGGGAGGGGGGGCGCTTAATTACACTGGATTATTACAATCTTCCAGTGCCACCTTGTGGCTTAGCATAATACTGCAAAATAAAGCCAACATTAAATTTCACATTCACCAAAGATATGCAGCCAATTACGCATGCAGCAGCCCATAAAGTTAAGATAACGAACTGCGAGCAGGAAGAGAGTTTTTCATCTTATATATTGCACAACCTTCTGCCCCTGCCACAACAAAATGCCAGCTTCTGCTGGTACAGAGTTGCACTCGTCACACGTGATGCTGATATTTGGGTGTTACTCAAAGGATATGCCCCAAAGCAGTACGCAGAAAGATCCCCAGGCAGGCTTTGCAACAGGCCACGTCAAAGTACTTTAGCATTGCTCTATGTCTACACCATGTAATTTAGCACCAAGGATATACTTTTTGGTTTAAATCACTGTTCTCATTTCACAATGTGACCGAGTGCATCACCACGTGCAGGCACCTATTCCAGTGCTTGACCACTCTCACCATGAAGATTGTTTTCCTAAGCCTAGCAGGGTTGCCCCTGCTGCAATCTGAGGCTATGTTATCGCATCACACGAGCCCTTCCACATTGCTACAAGAACAACACCTTGCACACCTATACCTAGTACCTTGGTGGTAAGCGCTTTCCACCGACAGATCAGTGGTCTTCTTAAAGCTGGAAGTTAAGAAATATACACCATCCAGAAATAGAATTGATCCATTTCATTGACACATATCCCAGAGGACATAACCTTTTTGAACATGAAAGGCGTATCTCTGAGAAGGAAAAGTATACAAGGCAACGGGATGTCAACGGCAATGGCAGTGACACCAGCAATAGCTGCAGACCACCTCACACTCAGACTGGTACCGTGAACTGTGATTCATTGATGGTACAGTCCAGTTCCCCAGTCTGGCTCACCCCACATCCTACTGTGAAACTGCCAGTCTCAGCTATACAAGACTTGCAGTGATGGCAAAGACATTTGGAGGACATAAGAAATTAAACCGAGGGGAATCAAGTGTCTCGATTTCCGTGAGTCTGAAAATCCATGAAACTCACAAATGACAAGTGTATGAAAATAATCTTGAAATTAAAATCAATCCTGGATAATTACGTCTCAGATGATCATGCAATGCCAGCCAAGTGCTTTACAGCAGGCCTTAAATTGGGATTCTTGTTTTGGAGAATCAACCATTTACCTTACTGACAGATCCATCTTTTACTTTTCAGCCTATACTCCTTACAGACCTGTGCTGACAAATCTGTTGTTTCATGTCATCTGTCGATAGTATATATTATGCCGTTTTCAAAGGTGCTGAGCTTATGTAGTGTACCACTCATAAGGTAATAGGATCATAAAACATAATTGCAAGAAGCACATTTTCAGAAGATTCATCTTCCTCTTGAGGACGTAAGATGTGTCCATGGTTTTATATCCACACATAGATTTAAGGACACTATCAGATGCTGACAGAGGCCTGATTTAAACAGCAATGGTGTTTAAATCTAGCAAGGTGGCCATGATCACTCCAGTTCCCCAGGTAAATTGAGGCTTGCAGATCTCATTTTGTCTTTACAGATCTGGAGGACAGTCTCAAGATGAATGATGATCCTCGTAGCCAGGCACATGCTAACTAAATAGGCATCTAGGTACACATAAGAACTCGGATGCACTATTTTTTTCAAGTTTGGATATTTCCAGATTCAGATATACAGTATATAGTATATATTGTGCAATAACAGCAGACTGTTTAGAATAAAATCTGCTTTTCTGAGCTGACTAGTTTCAAACACTGCAGTAAAACACATTGAGTAAATTTGGATTCTAGAGATCAGCTAGTCTTAAGGTGGCACTACATTTAAATTTAAGGTGGGGTTCAATTGCATAGTTCAATTAGGTTTTAAGTTCAGCTAAATTTAAAACATTGCCAGCATGGCAGAGTGTACTTAGATAAAACAGACTTACAATTTTAGAACTTGTTCAGTTTAAGCCCTTGCTAACTAAAATTTAGTAAATCCTTGAGGATGGTAAACTCCTAGTGTGAACTAAATCCACAGATTTAGCAATGTTTAACTGGATCCAGTATAAAGCTGGTCTGAGAGAATGAGAAATAGGTAGCTGTTTGTTTTCCATTTGAGTGCTGGGCACTGCAACAGTACATTAATTACCCTTAATTAACTATCTCCTTTGTAGAAGCTTGGAGCAAACTTTCTAATGAGACCAGAAGGAGAGCGGAAGCTACTTGATTCATTTAATGCACAGGTATCGTCTGTACAATTATCTGCCCTCTGAGCAGATGGGGTGCACTCACAGCAACCGAGCTTCTGGCCCTAGTAAATGTGACAAATGGAAGGAACTTGGGGAAACAGAAGAGCACTACCAATACTCACAGAGACATCATAGTGCAATCTCAGCTGCGTGCTAACAGCATCTGTGCTACTAAATAGTCCTACGATACGGCAGCATCCATCTGAAGAGGAGTGAACATCTCCAGTAAATGGGTTCCCTGGACCGTAGGATGTCCACATACTCTTTTGCACCAAGAATATTAGTCAGAGGATAAGGAATCCATCTTACATTGCAAAGAAAATACACTACAGAAAGATTCAATTGTCAAGCATGCAGATAATCCAGTTTCTGATGCCATGGACAACTGGCCAGTGACTTGTACGCCACATGTAACAGTGCTGGACCTCTGAAGGCTTCTAGGCAGTTCCTTATACAACATCAAAGAGGATATCACAGCTGTGAACCACGACAGTATCGATGTCAAAGCAAGAAAGTGTAAACTTTTAGGCTGGGGACTAAAGTGTACTCTTCCAGTGCCGTGCTCACAGCCAGAGAAAAGGTGCACTCAAAAGCATGGCTGACAAAACAGCAAAGGCAAAAAGGTTCATTTTTTTAATTCTTTGAAATAGCTGAATTTTATATAAGAAGGAAAGCAAAACCAAACTAGAATCAAGTCATTGATTCATCTAAAAAGTTCTAGAGAACATTTAAAATAAAACCCAGGGAAAGTCAACGCTTGTGAAAAAGCACATAGTCTTTCCAGTCCTCTGTAGTGTTATGCCTCTCTCTCTTTCTATCCAAACAAATGGCATTCCTCTTCACCAAGTCCAGAGCTCCGGCAAGGCACCTGAGTCTCTCACTGCATGGGGTATCTGACTGCCATGCTATTTGAAGGGATGCTCTCTCCCTTCTGTCCCTCAGAGGACTCATACATTCTCATTAAGAAAGGACTATATGCATAACCCCTGGAGCCAGAGCTGCCTCACCTCCATGATGACATTCCAAGTGATTCAAACACCCAGACTACCTGTAATTTCCCAGTCCTTTCACAGGCAGCAGATAGCCCTGCCCATGACATGAGGCCCAGCTTCAGAACTGAGAGCAAACTGCTAAGTGCCCAGTTTCAAAGTATCCTGAAATGGGCTGGGAGCTGAAGCATCCAAAGCTTTGGAACATTCTTGATAAATACAAGGCCTGAAAGCACAGAGCTCTCAGGGTATAACTGGGAGGGTCTGTTCTTTGCTCATGGCCATAGCTAGGGAAATGAAAAACAACGATTCCTTCTCAGTAAGGAGTTGTAAGGAATAAATATTTGGTATTTGATGACAAGTCTCTCCTCGTTGGACTAAATACCTTGGGGAAAGACTTCTGCTCCTGAGTTTCCATTCACTTCAGATATTCCCTCCTTCTGCTGCAAAATTCTGGTGGATAAATCAAGCAGGACCCTTTCAGTACAGTGGCGGGATGGGGTCATATACTGTGTGTGATAAAGCCAGGTCAGCAAGCTGTTAAGATTTTGAAGAACCTTCCTAGAGGTGCTCAAAGGTCCCAGGGGACTGCTGTTGTGCAGAAGGGTGTCAAAAGTGCCTGCTGTGCTCTACCCTCAGGACTGCCTCAGAAAACAGCATGGACGTTGTCCACTTGTGATTGTAAAGCATAACAGCTTGGAGAGCCCACATCAGAAAAAGCTATTATTGACTCAGCTCCAATCAGCGGCCTGCTTTAAAGAGGCTTGCAAAAGGGCCATCATATATCCTTATATTACATGCACAGTGACTATGCCCACAGGAGCAAAAGAGTTGAAAGAATTAACATGAATGGTGTTTGACTTCACAAAGGGACCTACCTAAAAAAGAGAAAGCAAGGGAAGAGGAGTGTAAATGTAACAGGCAAAAGGGTAAAAAATTTTGCATGGTGTGGAAATTTTTTTAACATGTCAGGTTAGAGGCTCTTAGTAATCCAGTAAAAACTATCAAAAAACTTTAGAAGGAACAAAATCACAAGTCAGTTATAGTAAACAACACAGTGAAGAAAGATTTTTAAAGTAAAAACAACAAAAAAAGAAGTTTCATCCAAGTGAGGAAAAGAGAAGCTCATAAAAACTGGCAAGTTGGAAGAAAACCATAAGGAAGCCCAAAATATTTTTAGGAGCA
This sequence comes from Dromas ardeola, assembly GCA_013398915.1. Taxonomy (NCBI): domain Eukaryota; kingdom Metazoa; phylum Chordata; class Aves; order Charadriiformes; family Dromadidae; genus Dromas; species Dromas ardeola. Next base: position 94,312 of record VYZM01019586.1, on the reverse strand, counting down.
ATTTGCTGAAGGCATAAAAATGTTTCATAAAAAACTCTTTTTAAACACCTCAGAAGTAGGAAGCCTGCCAGCTAGTTAGTCAGGCAGATATATGATCAAGATGTAAAAGGAGTGCTCACGGAAGATAAGGCTGAAAATGTTTAATGAATTTTTCCACTACTCTTCATGGTGGAGGATCTGAGGGAGGCTCAGGCACCAGAGTGCTTTATATGGGGGAAGAATATGATGATCTGTCTCAAACTGGAATGTTAGAAAAAAAGATTTCAGAACAAATTATAAAATAAGTTGTAACTAATCAGGTTCCAGGACTAAATAACGTTCATTTGGGACTCCTAAAGAAATTCATGTATGAAACTACCGAAGAGTCAACTCCATTTCGTAACTTAAAACATACGCTGGTCTCAGTGTCAGAGGTGTTACATGTGATGCAAATTTTTTTAAATAGTTGTTGACATGAACCTATGAACCTGTCTTACATCATGGACAAACTGGTAGAAACTATATTAAAGAACAGAATCTATATATTCAGAAATAAACATGATATGTTGGAGAAGGGCCAGCATGACTTTTGTGGTGGGAAGTCATGCTTCATAAATCTACCACATTTCTTTGAAGAGTCAATTAATATGTAGAGAAGAATACTGCAGTGCAGCAGGAGTATGTGGCTTTCTTAAAAAGTTTTGTCAAACTCTCTCCTTAAGAGCTTTAAAAACACTAAGCTTGCCTGGAGGAACGTGGAAGTCCTGCTATGAATTCAAAATTTTCACAATGGAGGCATTTAGCCATCAGGCTCACAGGGATCTGTGCAGGCATTTGCAGTGCTCAACAAATTTGCAAACGGTCTGGAAGGATCATCATAGTGATGTGCCAAGACTTACACACCATCGTAATACAGAATTATTCAGGATAGGAAAAAATGAAGATGGTTGTGAAGAGTTGCAAAGGGATCTCATTTACAAAGTGGCTTGCATATAAAGTGGTAATAAAATGTAAAGTGAAGTTCAATGTCAGTAAATTAAAAGGTAGACCCTTATTTAAACATGTGCTCTAAACTAGCTATTTCCACTCAGGAAATAGGTGTGTGGAAAGTTGAGCTTAACAGTCAGTGGAAATTATGCAGACAAATAGGTCTTAAGCAGTTTGTTTGTTTTTTTTTTAAATAAAGAGCAAAGAAGTCAGAAAACCTGAGTACATCACTCACAAATGGTTACTATGTCCCTTTCGTTGACTGTGCACAGGTCTGCTCACTCTATCTGTAAATGGCTTTAACAGAAGTAGGAAAGCTGCAGAGAAAGATAAGATCACCACTGTATTACAGCTTCCACATAAAGAAAGCCTCTGCAAACCACCTCCTCTGCTAGTAAAACCAATGGCAAAGGAACAAAATGATGTGGAGGAGGTAAGCAGGCAATGATTTTGCAATCTTTCTCTCAATTCAAGAAGAAATGCTCACCCAGTGAACTGAGAAGGTAGTATTTTTAAAGGCAAGCGGAAGTCAAGACGTACGTCAATTCTGGAGCTCATGACCAAAGGATGTGAAGGTTGCACATCTTAAAAGACTGAAAAAGAGACAAATTTATGGAAGACAGAGCCATCAGGTGCTATTAAATATTGACAATAGCCCCGCTGCACCCTTCTAGGTCAGTCAGTGTTTAAATTGCTGGTTACATGAGGCTGGGAAACTTTGTTCTTATACAATTTCCTTCAGTGTTTACTGTCAGAGGCAGACTTTCAGTCTAAACAGATCTTTTATCTGGTCAGTCATCCTTATATTATAGTAAGACAGGTGCACTAAACACAACTAGAAGAAACCATTTGAATCAATGAGTCCAGTTCTCAGAAGGACAGGCCTCCAACAGCAGCTGCCTGGCTCAGAAAGGATGTGTTGAACCAGCAGTCTCCAGAAGCTGTAAAAAGCTTCCCCATGCTTAAAACCTAAGTAAAAGGCAAAAAGACACAACTGCAGTGAATTTGCAGATGAGAACAGGAGAGATGAAGGGCACCACCACTCTCCTACATCCCTCCCCTAGTAAGGCAGAATTGCAAAAAGCAGACGACACCTACCCAACAGAGGAAGGCAAAAAACCTCAGCGATATTTGCTGAACTACTGTGGCTGAAAAAAATCCCCTTCAAATGCAAATGCATCAACTTCTTCGTTCTTATATTCCTAAAAATACAGATGCCTAAGAGCCACCATTAAAAATCTGATGCCACTTTTTCCTTTCTCTGTTGCAATTTTTGTTTAGGTGCATCTGGGTGACTAAGGCTCTCCAAAGGCAAGAGAGATGCCAATTTTTGTAAAGGGAAATGGAAGTGCTGTTATTCAACTCTGGTATATGATCACTAAATCTTAAAGCTTGTCTCATAGTAGAGGAGCAGTGAAGCAGGAAATTGCTAATGCAAAGTGTGTAAGAGAAGATCCACTACAGCAAGATTCAGGCCTCATCCCAAAAGTCACTGTTGCAAAGAAAAAAAGAAGAAATACATGAGCACAGGAGAGCACTATGAAAATAAAACAGCTTTCCAAAAAAGAAAAAGAAAAAAAGGCAAAAACAACCTAACCGTTTTCCTACTGCATTCAAAGTTTAATTGTGTGCTATAATTTTGTGTGCAGTGATTAGTCTTCAGTAATGTACACAACAGACACACAGCTCAGCTCCCCAGAATCAAAACTGTATCAGTCCATTTACAGAGAGCTGGGAAAGTAATATAATTTATTTCAAAATCAGTGATAATCTATCTGAGGAGACAGGCTGACAGTAGCACTTTGCTTTTGAAGATTTCTAGCTAAAAGTTGCTCGTTATCCCTGTGGGGTTTGTTGTGACCCTGCGGGCAATGCTGGTGGGCTGGGATGTTTCTGCAGACTCACTCAGAACATGTAATTCTTTAATACAACTATGTGTGAAGAGATAAGTTTTTTAGATCCCTATTTAATCTAGGGTCTTTAAGCACCTGCTTTAATTCTGTTCACTTAAGCAGTGCCACTGCACAAACCACTCTGTAAACCCAAAAGGGAATCTTTCATATCCCGGATTGTCTCTCGTGTCTTCTTATCAAAGGAAGACTGGGCATCCTTCTAGAACCCTGCTGACTGGGCAAAGTGCTATGAACAAAATTGTATCTACACTTCGGATTAAGTATAGTATCATCTGGGCTTTACTTATTTACCGATTTATGGAAAACATGGAATCCTCTGCAGAAGTAATTTGCTGAAAAATATCGCCTTCAGGATGTAGCTGCAGCCACAAATGATGGTGTATTTATGTCTGTGATATGACAGTACGTTAACAGACCTTAAATACAGAATTACGTAATGCACAGTGCTTCACTCTCAACTGTGCGAGGTGCTCATATGTTTTAATATTCAGCATGTACAGAGATTCACAAATATCAAACAACTCACTCTCACAACAATAATTGAAGCAGAGAAGTTTGGTTATGCAGGGGAATTGCAAGCTGGAAAATGTAAGGGCTTGAATATACTGTAACCTCAACAGAAAACCAAACTCAAGTTCATTCAACATAAAGTTATGACTAGTTCCAGCCTGAAGGTTAAACCGTGGTTTGGACTTGTTGAAAGCAACTAACCTGGTGCATCATTATGCCAACAGATGCTGCTATGGATGAAGTTTCCAAAGGTTTTGCTGTGCCTGTGACACAAAGCAAAATGCTTCATATTCTTCACATCCCACTGTGCACTTTGGGCATGAACCGGGAGCCATCCATCACTCTCAGAGGGACTGTTCAGTTGATCCTTCGGTCTTAGGTGGTGTTATCAGTACGGAGAGCCAAATACACAAAATGGATCTAGTTTGGGCAGTATTTTCATAGCTATCATTTCTGATAGGGATTCATCACACTTAAGTGTAAGCATCAAAAATTTGGCCTGTAGACTTCACTAGCTGTCTAAGCTTCACAGTCAAAGGACCGGGTCAGGAAACTCCAGAGGGCAATTCATCTCGCCTAACTCAGACGTGAAGCTTTAGAGCACTTTGACATTTGATTTAACTTCTGGTCACCAATTAGTCATGTACTTTAGTCAAAGCACACTGCATTTTGAAGATGCCATCTTCCTCCATGGGCTGAAGAAGGTGGGACAACATAGATTACGTCTTATTTTTCAGATAACTAAAGTTAGAGAGAATGAAACCCATTTCTTGTGTCCTTTAATTTGCTGGAATCATTAATTGTGGATTTTAAATGTTGATATCTACACAACCCCTTGCCTGACTTTGCTTCCAGATACATCATCCAGACACTAAAATCCTAACCTTAAAGTCCCAATTACTTAATGGTCAAAATTAAGAGCTGTTTAAAAAAAAAATGGCCTGAGATACCAATCTGAAATCACTTTGAAGGTCAAATTTCAAAGCCTTTTCCTTTTTCACCTATACAAATGTTAAGCAGTCACCAGCCAGGAGATAATGTAAAGATCTTGTTCAGATACAGGCATCTACATAATATCACCAGATGTATATAAGGAACGAACCAGGAACATGTACTGTCAGAAAGAAGCACTTATTTTCAAACACAGCTGAGGTGCTTTCAGCAGTGGAATTGTTCACATGCTGCTTGATGTAAATACACAGGTTTTTTATAAGCTGCCTGGGACAGCAATCTATTCTGCTAAGAAGCTCATCTTAGCCACCCATTTAAAAATAAATGCATATTATAATGCACAAAGACTTCAGGGATAACTTTGCCATTCTAATTCCAGGCAAAACAATTTCCCATTCAGTGTTTAACACAAAGATTTAAAAGGATGAGGACTGTAGTCATACACCTACTCTAGATGCCACCTTTGATGGTGCAGCAAACCAGTACCTGGAAGTCCACAACTTCTGGATTTCCGTCTTGGGGCCTTCATCACTCTCTTAGACTGAGATGCCCTGGTAGATGTGGGACGGGGCCTGAAGAGCAGAGCCCCGAGTGCTGCTCAATTAATAGGCGGGGACGTGTTGGGACTTGTAGGCCATAAACCATGGGAAACTGAAGGTAGTCATGACCATAGAAGGACTAAACAAGAACCAGAAAACAGGAACTTAACAAATGTTGCAACATTGAGATAAGCAAGTTCCAGGCGCCCGGCTAAAAGGGGTGTTAAGAACTGTGTCCTCAAAGATAAGATATGTTTGCTAGCGTGATAGTATATCGCTGACCAATCAGATGCAGCCGCGTGAGCAGTGTATGTTCAAAAGGACCAATCTGTTTAAAACACGCAGTCAATGTAAGCATATATAAAGGAATGGTTGCGCACGATAAATCGACACCTTGCTTGCATCAAGCTATGTCCCGTCTCTCAATCGCCGCAGGTAGACACCAAAATAAATGGTTGCCAAGGCAGTCTGAATACGGCAAAAATCAGCGTGGAGGAGCAGCAACTCAAACTTATGTAGCATTTGGCCTCTTCCAGAAGAGGAATAATAGATCAATAGATTAATAGATTAATATTCACTGTGTCGCTGTTGGCAATGTTCTCTCAAAGTTTTACTGCTGCCAATAAGCAAACTTATAAATAAAAGACCTGTGTACCATTTGGCTGAGTTATATGCTGCCCGCTTCACTCATCCATTGTCCTAATTAGCAAAAGCCTGAAGAAAAATGACTCCATTTGTATCTATTTCTTATCCAAAATTCCCACTGGATACCCAGCTGTCAGAACATCCCTGTGTTTGAAGGCATTCAAGCATTTCTGAACCAAGATTTGAGTTTTCTTCTGTGTTAATTACAGGAACAACATGCTGAGCTGCTCTTCAATCAGAAATCTCCTTTTTGCCACACAGGAATGTGTGACATACGGCTTATGACTGAAAGAAAAAGTAAGAAGCCACAGCTGTATTTAGCACTTACATAAAATTGAACTTGCATGTTTGAGAGAGACCATTGCAAAAGAATTTGAAAGAATCTCACTGGAGAAAACACTATAGCGATAATCTGCAGTGGTAGCATGATGCTGGCTGAGCTTCACCTCTCCTAACTTTGTGCTTTCTTCCACTGGGAGGAGAAGTGCCAAAATTCTGAATTTCCCAGTGATCCTACTGTAGGTACCAGTGTGTAGGGGTGAAAGGAAAAGAAGAAAGAAATACAAGACCAGTTCCAAATAAAGAGGTAACAACATAGCGATGAGATGTGATGTGACATTGTCCTTGCAAGGGAAGAGATTGGAAATGGATGAGGCAAGTGAGATGAAAGCAAGAAATGGTTTATGATTGTAAACAGGCTCATTGTAAAGGGAAGTGAAAAGGTCACCGGACTGGAATCAGGGACTGACAAAGATGAAAGAGAATGCTGTGTGATGAAAGGATTCCTATTATGTACAGCAACAGGTTCTTGAAAATGGAAATACTGTACTACTGTGTATCAGCTGACGCTAGACGAGCAGCTAGTGAAACACTGCATGAAAGTGACATTACTCAAGGAGAAACAGGAGAAAAAAAGAGTGAATGAAAAGACTAGCACATGTACGGAATTGCTGCCAAACTGTTTAAAGAGCTAGTGAGGAGTAGGAAAGTGCCTGCCACTGTATGCCCATATAAAAATGTTACCGGTTCATCAGAGCACACTGCAGAAGCAGCCATGGAAAAAGAGCTGCAAGAAATCAAAGGGCAAGAGTTTGTTCAATGTTCCCAAGAAAACTAGTTATTCAACCCACCGCTACTGGTAGGTCAGCCTGTGAGAAGGTCTTTGTGGCTTAGGAAAAGAGGTGGCTGGGTGTGCAGTATGTCTTCAATGATGCTGGTAGTGAGGAGAGACGTTGGCTCGGAGTTGGTCATTCTGCGAAACCATGGGAAGAAGCTATGCCAGGCTACTGAAGAGGGTCTGAGGGAGCTGGCAAGTGACTGCATGGGTTCAGGTGTAGTCCAAAATCTTGTTTCAGGGGCTGCTACTGAGGTGTCAGCCTGAATTTTGCTTAAATTCTAATCAAAGAGAAGTGAAGAGTAGTAAGTGGTAAGAGAGTAAGATGAAGAAAGTAAAGGAGTAAAAAACAGTAGTAAGTAGTAAGAGAAAAACACTACGAATATCTTTGGAACAAGCAAAGTTGTGCAAATGGCAGTATTGCTTCCTAGATAGCTCAGTGGTAAAAATGTGAGGCATTGGTAGGTAAGATCAGTCAAGCAGCTGTGTGAGCAGATGTATGGGGAAGGGACATGGGAGAGGAACTGCCAGCAAGCGAAATGCTGACTGTGGGAGAGGATACACAGACCATCTAGGGGAGCCTGCAGATTGCCCTCTTCTCTTGCCTCCCTCTACTCATACCGCAGAACTGCAAAGTCTGAGTGAAACAACCCCCTCTCCTTTTTCATCCCGCAGGAGGGGCTGCCAGAACAGCAGGTGCTTCAACGTCTGCAGATCCTGTCACTTAGTCACGTAGCTCTTCGTGAGTATAAGTTTGCCTGCATGTTCCTGCCCACATAAAACAGGGGAGCCAGCCTCTGAAGACAGTCTTTTGTCTTAGCTAAGCTAAAAGAATGAGAGATGCTAGCTAAAACGATGCCTGAAGGTACAGTGAGATTAGTTCATAGTGCTGAGCCTCAGCTGGACTCTCTGGAAGCTGCAGCTGCTGGGTAGTGTGGCTCTGAATAATAATAGGAAGAAAACACAGAAATGTCACTAGTATTTGCACCTTATAGAAAATGTATTAATTGTGTCAGTTAGCTACTTCAGTGCTGTACTGAAAGGGTGGTGAGATCCCCTCTGCCCTTCACAGGACTGAAACCTCTGTGCTTTTCTTTTCATCCCTTAACTTCCCATGGTGCTCCCAGTTCAGAAATGATCTGAAATACGCCTTGGTTATCTTTGCATAGATGTAAGATGTTGTGTCCTGAACACACTGAGTGTGCCTCTGCTGAGCCTTTTCCCTTTGGCTCCAGGCTACCACATAACAGCACCCTTCCACATTACACCTTCTGATGACGGCACCTGTTTGGCTACCTAAAAACAACTAAGTTAAAACAAGTGACCTATAAAACTCCTAGATCAGCTAATATTTGGTCAATATGCTTCAAAAGACCTGTTTTAGAAGGGTGTCCTAGTTATCTCAACTAAGTGACACTCACATGAAATGACATCTCAGGTTATCCACAGTCCTATTTTAAATTTCTAAATTTTTTATCAATCTCAATCAGAAATTCCTTTTGCCTTTGCAGTACTTATTTCTGCATTCTTCATTGAGCATATAACAAAATATGCATTGCTATAAACTCTTCGTTTGCTAAGTACCATAATGATTTCAGGATGATTGGTTGTGACAAATGCAAGATGCTCTGTGCTACAACTATCTTGAGAGGGCTGTGAGCATTAGCTGGCATTCCCTGAGTGTATTTCTCATTACATCCCATCATTTTACTGTCTTTCAACAATGATGTCCCTTGTCTTCATTCCAATGTTGCCTTGGGGATAAAGTAATGAGTCCTCAGACCATTTTCCTCTCTCTCTCTCTCTCTCTAAAGAGAAGGCAAACAAAGTACCAGACGGAGTAGAAGATAAAGAAGCTCACATAGTAGGAAAGCAGAGAAGGCGATGGGACTATAAATCAAAGAAATTGTGAGAAGATTTGATTCACGCTGGGTCCAGGCATCACTTGACTAATCTGTAAGAAACACCAGCTTGGTCTATTCTGCAAAACTCCAGTGAAATCACTTTAGGTTTCTCACGCAAACTGACTCCTTTCTTACTGTCTCAGCTGCTGGATTTCAAGTATCCCCTCTGAGCATTAGATCATGGACTCAAAACAAGTATTCTATCTATTAGAGAATTGTATGATAGACCTTGGCATTTATGAAACAAAAGGAAAGACAGCTAAGTTAATTTTTTTACACTGCCAGTTGCTGGAGACCTTTCCATGGCTATTATATCACCACTAATTTCCAGTATATCATACTGAAATTGAATTACAGATAATACACGTCATTTTCCACATCTTTAGCTTTCATCTTTTGGCAGTCCTGTGAAAACTGTACATCTTGGACTCTCCACCATTTTAAACACAGTATCCTCTGTGCTTCAAGGCCACATCTCTGTTCCTTCCTGTGCAGGGATTAGCAGAACCATTCCCTTTCTTCCCCCTCTCTTGGCACATCTCCATCTACTTCTCACTTCATAGGCAAGGTGAAGGCCTTCACTACCGACCACTGGAAGGCAAGTTGGCCATTGCTTCTCCCAGATCTGCTTGCTTCACTGAAGTGGAGTCAGATCTAACCCTCCCCACTTTCTGTTGCTGCAGGACTGACCCTGGGTTCAGGAAGCTGACAGGGTTGCAGAGGGCTCTGCTGCCGTGGCTGCCAACTGAATGTTTCTCTGCAGCGCAGAGACTGACTTGGTCAACGTCTTTGTGCCTGCATCCTCAGGGGTCTTTATTTTCATCATCCAATGGGTATTTCAGTTCCCACTTCTTTTGATCAGGAAATAAATAACACTGGCTCTTCTCTATGTAACTCAGAAATCAATATCTATTTGAAATCTCCACAGTTATCAGAGCTGTTGTCCTCTCTAAACTGCAGAGCATTTTACAGCTTTATGCCCATACAAAGCAAGCAGACTATGCTGTTTAAAATCATTTCCTCTTGCTGGGAACGCATAGAAGCTGCATGTGTGATACAACACACACCTTCTCTCCATGGTCCCCCGCAGCCCTGCAGACTTCCTAACCTAAGAAGAACGTCCTGGGGAGGCTTGGAAATAGCTGTCACTTAACGTGGGAGGCATGAAGGCCACCCGTAAACAGCACAGCAGATTGCTTGGGTTTACCCAGGGAAGTCAGAAATAAATGTATGATTTATGGAAGAGGTGTTCAGAAAAAGAGGTCGTTCAAGCTCTGAACGTAGCTGTTGTGGCTCCTGATGAATCGTTTACAGAAAAAGACACTTGGTTTCCTTTCAAACTTATCCATAAAGAAAGGGTACAAAGCCGAGTGTCCATAAATGAGTTTCATCCTTCCTTCTATTTGTCCAAAATATTGCCTTAACCATTTATTGAAGGACTGTACCATTGAAAGCTAAAGAAGCAAAATACACATCTAGTGGAAGAAAAGGATACAAGCATACAAATGAGAATAAAATATCCTGCCTTCTCATTTCCCCCTCACAAAAATACATCTTTGGTGGAATCCTGATTTTCTTGAAATCAAACACCCCTGTAATAGGGGCAGGATTTCTTTGGTTGCTTCTGCCCCCCTGCCCCATCCCATCCCCATTGCCAGCAGTCAGGCTCTCCTCATCAGACAGGCTCTGCTCGCTGCCGCAGCTATTTCTCTCTTTAGCTGCACAAAGCAATTGCCTTGTGGCTGCACCTTCACGGTAACTCCCAAAAAAGACAAGCGCAACCCAAATGCAGCAAGTTTCTACTCTTTGTCCTCATCTTCCTTCCAGTTTCTTCCATTTCAATCAAACATGACCAAACTATGTATTTTTGTCGCCGTTGCTGCTACTTTTACTTTTGCTTACACCTTTGGGCCCCTTCGGGGCTGTGAAGTGTTATTTCTCATTTCTCCATCCTCAGTTGGTACCTTGAATGCAAAAGCCCATTCCCAGATGGGGAGAATTACCCAAATGTTTCTAAGACATCTAAACATTTCTAGTCACTACAGAACTACAGAAAAACAGGCAGATACGGGTTGTGAGACTCTAGGGAAAAGGAATAAACATTTTTGGTAGATAACCTTTCCTCTGGCGTTTTTCTGCAATGGCACTTTCAAACATCTGCTGCATCCTGCCACCTTGCACTGTGATACTGTCATAACTCATCAGTGATGCCCAGGCGGTATTTGCACAGTGAACCTCTAAGGAATATCTAGATTCCTCAGAAAGGGAAAATGGTAATTTAGTAGCTTGCATTTTCCCCTCTAACACTAATTCCCATGTTGATATTACAGGACGATGTGAGGAGCAATGACCTGCAGAGGGTTCTGTTTTCCAGATAAGGTATAAAACCAAGAGTCTGCTACTTGCAGTCACTAAAGATACTGTGCCACTTTTCTCTAAGGTGTATTACTTCCTCTTCTCTGGTGAAATCCCAGCTGTGAACCTTACATTCTGCCTATCTATTTTCTCCTTAAAATTAAATTGGATAGGATGGTTTTCATTTCCTGTCCCCTCACTTCTTGTGTTGTGTGGCTACAGGCAGTTAAACAACCACAGTGTTTCACCCTGGAGGTGCCTGTATCTCAGTAAAGGGTGAAATAATCCTTTTATGAAAAGATTTACCTGCCTCACAGGAATGTTGTGAAGTTTAAGCTTTTTCTGGTTTTTTTTGTAAGAGGATTGAGATAAAAAGCACCATGGGTACATAGATGACCTGCATATTTACAAGGAAATGACAAATTCCAAATGCAATTAATAAAGATTTTTTTTTTTTTGAGATTTCAGCTTCCTTCATCATTTTTTGAGAGGAGGAAGTTGGTTTTGATTAAGCAAAATAAAAGCAGTTGAAGGAGAATCCGGACAGGAATGAAAAACCAACCACAGTGCTTTTCTTTAAAGGAAATAGCTCGCTCTGCCAGGCAGGATCTCTCTAGGATGCAAAAAGACTATTGTGAAGGATGGCTGTCATATTAATGCATTTTCAGGTCTTTTCCTGCAGCCACTTTGAAGACATGTGACTCAGCTGTATTTCTTTCTATTCAGCAAAACTAGTGCTTGCTTTGAATACCAAAGGAGAAAAAAAAAAAGGAAACACAGAGAGATCTCTGTCAGCATTCACACAGCCAGTGCAACTCCTGATGAAAACAATGGCAGATGCCTAGTTTTCATTGGTACCTTGCACTTTCATTCCTATTTCGTTGAGTTTCGCAGATCTGGAGACTTGCCATCCGAGAAAAATTAACCCCTTGAGATGAAACAAGGGAATGTGCTTAAAATTGGGTGTTTACCTTGATTTCAACAAACTTAGCAAAGACTGGGCATGGTTAGATGTTATTCCATGCAGTCCTGGCAGAGGGAGACATCAGAAACATCTGTAGTTACTTCACTGGAGGATCATCTGCCTTGGAAGGATAATGACTATTATTAATCCTTGTTTCTGGTGGCATCCAACATGACTGAAAACTTTCAAGTAGTAGCAAAGAACAGTCCCTAACCTTACAGTCCTAAATTAAATACAGAGATAGAGGGAAAGGAAAGCGGTACAGAGTGCTCCTTAGGATGGTCTGAACTAGATGACGTAAATCAGCCAGGCAGTCTCTTAAGTAAGGTTAGGGATTACCTTGAGAATCCTCCAGTCTGTTTTAGTCATCCAGTGTTTGTAGGAACTGATTGCTTTGTTCTTGATGGGTTTTGTCAAGTACCTCCTGTGAAAGTAGGTGTACACACTGTAGGGAGAAAATTAAGCGCAGTCTATTCTCATTTATTTTCAGGAGAATTTTCCAACTTGCAGTTTAATGAGACTTTACATAACAAAATAAAATTCTTCCTCTTTAAACTCTCCTTTTAAAGTCTTAACTTCTTTTTTTTTTTTTTCTCCAAAAGTAAATATACTAACTATGGGATGGCCTCAAACCCTAATTTACAAATGTTTTATATTAACCAGGTGTTTATTTTGTTTGCATTATCTCATCCCCTTCTTCCCTGGGTATTTGAGGATTAGCATATGTTGTGGACAAGATCAAAGAGATCAATTTACAGTTTGTGAGCTTTATAAAGGAATTATTTGATTTTTGCAAACACAACACAGCTGTTGTGCATGCAAAAATCTACTTACTTAATGGTATGTAAAGAAAAGATTTCTATGGAGTCTTTTGTTTGACAGAATTTACTTCTCCATCTCATATAAAAATCAATTAAGAAGAAAATGCAACTGGACTGTGTATGTGTATTTTATTTTTTTTTTAATCAATAGAGCCCCATGTCTCCAGATTCTATTGAATTAGGTTTTCAAAGCTCTTTTGTTCTCACCTGTCTACGAAAAATCATTCACAGCACCCTGGATCTCAGCTCACAGTGACTGCCTGAATCCAAAAGGTAAAGCACTCCATCCCCAGGGAGGGCGCCAGCTGTCTCATTGATTCAGCGTGGCTCTTGGCTGATGCTGAAGTAGCACTGGCATAATTTCCAGGGATAGGTGTATAATGAGGTAGCGCCACGTTAACCATTAGCAGGGAGAAGCAGAACATCTGGTCTGGAAGAAAAGAGGAGTCCAGAGCTGAACTGTCAGCATCTTGGGCAGCGTACCCCAGGATTCACTGTCTAGAAGCAATAGATTTAGAGTTGAAAATGAATGTTAAAATAAGAGTAAAAACAATAGTGAGAAAACTTTTCCAATGAATTTTTTTTCTAAGTTATGTTCTTGCTGACTTAAAAACTTGTATTCTTGTATTCTGTACATTCTTTTATTCTGATGAAACAAATGATACTCAGAATAAGCCTCACTGTGCATAAATGCACAGTTATTTCCTCAACACTTTATTTTTTATCTAGCTGTCTTTACTCCTGTCACAGACCAAGCTGCCACTTTGATGTAATCCCACTAAAACTCCAGCTCGGCGCAACATTTTCTACCCTTTGCAGGTTGCAGTTCTACAGCAGGAGTGTGCAAATGCCAGGGAGCACCCAGTCTGCGGGCTGGGAGCAATCTCCTTGTGCACCTCTCCCGCAGTCTGGAGGGCTGAGGATATAAACAGTGAAAATTCTTCATCAACAGTTGGTGGAGATGGTAGGGAGTGTTTTAAAAATAGAGATAGAGGGCGAGAGAAGGAAGGAAGTCATCCTAGGCAGCCCTTGCTAGCAGGTGCATTCACACCAGGTGCTGGCTCTGTTCTCCACTGACTCCATGAAATCCCCGTCTATAGCAGCAGGGCGCTGGCAGTTTTTGCAGTGGTATACAAATGCCTGGGAATATTTCAGCTTTATTTTTATTGGGTTGATACCTTTTAAAATCTTGTGTTTATATTAACAAAACAAAAGGAGGGGAGAAATGTCTTCCTATCGCTTGCAAGGAATAAAATGGTCTCTGCCTCAGCTCTCTGTACAGCTTTCTCCCTGGCTGAACTGTCAGGTATCCGAGTGAGTGCATGGTACCGTCACAGCTCTCTCATCATCATTCTGGACATCCTTCTTGCTGGGCAGAGTTGCCTCCTATAGGACTGATGCTAGGATGAATCTGGTCAAGTACCCATGGTGCCAAGTCCTTGTGGCAGGCATTTCACTGTGAAATTCATCGTTCTCTCTTACAGTCATGATGGGGGTGGCTCTGTGTCCAGAGTGCTGCTGTTTACTTTGGCAGGGTTAGGATTGCCAGCATTGCCCTGTCTCATAACTACTTTAGGATTAACTGTCCGACTAGCACAGCTTGTTAGTTGCGCACCAAGACATTTGTCCTTTTGCCTGTTCATCCCTGAGCTGGGATCTTTGCAAAGCATTATGCGGTTGATAGCAGTTTTCTCACAGTGCTAAATATGGAACAGTTAAATCTGCCAGGGACCTTTTAATCAATACCTCTACCAATTTTCCTGCTGTCCCATCAAGCTGTTCATAGTATGGATTTGATACGATGTGCTGTAACTAATACAGCAAAGAAAAGCATTGTTGGAACATAAGACTCCCATGACCCCTCTCAACCCCAATCAGGACTCCCCGAACTCCCTTATTTCACATTGCAAGGAGTCAGATGCACAACAGTAAGTTATCAGCTCCTAAGACGGAACACTAATCTTCATCCTCACCCATTTTCTCCTCTTCTATTCACAAACTACTCTAAACTGCCCATTGTTCTTTCTCTACTCCCCCATCTGCCTCCCCACAGCAATACATCATCTCCTTTGCTAATCATCTTTTCTTATCCTACTTTTGAACTCCAAAATATTCTGTGCCTTTTTGGATTTGCTAGTCCATCTTTTTCTATTAGTCACTCTGCTTACTGACTCTTTCAGGTCCTCCCCTCTTTATAAATACCAGGGACGCTGTGGGGTTTAGCATAGATGCTCTATTCCCCAATTTAGTGTTATGACTCTATATCTGTGTTACTGGGGACATGAACTCTGCAAAACATCTTCTTTCCTCATCCCCTGATTGTTCAGATGGCAGACCTCTTGGCATAAACTGATTTCTCCCTTCCAGCCAGTGTGTGTGAATATTTTTTTTGCATGGACAATGAGGCACAAAGGGAGGGAGGTATTTCTCCCAAGTTTTAGCTCAACAAGGAGCTGAACACTGCTGGTGTGTGCCTCCAGAGCCAGGAGCTGCAAAATACTCCAAAATCCTAAGGTATAAATATAGCCAAAAAGAAAGAAAAAAAAAAAAGGCCACTGCATTATTACAGACCATATAAAAAGGTTCTTTACAGACCCATCTGTATGAATGCAAGTGGCTGATCCATTTCTCTATAACAATTCTGGTATCAGTCGCCTGACAAGTTACTGGGGGGGAAGAAATAACATGTCATCAAAATGAACTCCTCGAGTATTTCCATTTTGGTGCAGAGAACATTTGATAAAAAGAGGCACTTGTCATCTCTTCCTTAAACATAGTCTTCTGCCTCTTTTGTTCAAACCACTAAAAGCTAGATAGCATATGCACAGGGAGTAAATTCTTCACGGACAGGCATCTGGATGAGTATATTGAAATTGAGTCTATTTTTAGGCGACTGATGCTAGCTTCCCCATGAAACTGCATATTCGTAGTTTTCAGGCTTTCTGAAGTGGATTCTTGCCATAAATTGATTGTAAGTCATTTTGAGTGCATGGGAGGAAGGGCCTGCTCCAAAGTCTATTGAAAATACATTAGAGTCTTTCTATTGATTTGAAAAGCTGAAGATCAAGCCAGCAAGGATTCATTCTGTCCATGTAAAATAAGGGCAATTTGCATTAGAAATGCAACATAAATGTATTTCTTATGCAAAATTCAGCTGAACAACACACTTGACTGCCTATCTAGCAAATTCCACAGCTGGAAATATTGTTCTCTCTTTTATATCCTTATTCTTCTTATCCAAGTAGTTAACCAGATATTTGGGGTTTTCTCAATTGTTTCGTTAGGGGGATAAATTGATGAGAGAGTCTGTGATTGCTCTGGTACAACCCATTTTCTTTACTAGGAACAAGCATAAATCCCTGATACAGCAGGAACAAGCAATAGAATGTCATTTTTTTTTTTCTTCAGCATCCTAAATCTGTCTTTTTAACAGCCACTCTGCCCCCAAAGCTGCTTTTTTTCCCTTTGGCTTTCCTGCAGTCATGCCACACATATTTCTCTGTCTCCTGTTTTTCTGGTCTTTTCTGCTTATTTTTCTCATGGGTGCTGATTCTATGCTCTGTTCATTAGATCCTTAGGCACTGAGACTGCTTTCCAGAAATTTGGGTCTGCTGGGATCTGCTGTCAGTTTTCATAGTAGCAATCCCATTGTGTCAGTTGCTGCTTAATACCTACTATCACTTAATTGCTCTCATTTACCTGAAACAACGATTGTCATGCCCAGCAACTTCAATGAGGTCTATGATTGTTTCCAAATCAAAAAGCTCAGGTCTACGATCAAGTTACAACATGTAAGTCATTACCTTGCACTAGATGATCCACAATAAGCGTCCAAATATCCTTGCCCTTACACCATGTCAAATACATAGGAAATTCATTTAGCCGAGTCCCCAAAAAATGTATTCCAAATCAAAATAAATTTCATCTTGACCCGCTTGATGTTCTCAGGCTACTGAGGCTCATAAAAGGCTATATATAGATCGATAGGTTCAGTCAGGGACAAATGAAAGGAGCATATGGCTTTAAACCTGTTCAGGAAAAATTTGAGCTACCAATCAAGCCATTCCTCATTTTGTGAACTTGTATTACCTTGAATGATCACACATTGTGAAGCAACTGATATATACTAAATTATTACCTTTTGGGAACAGTGTAACTTGTCTAAGCCACGCACTGTTAGGACAAGGGAAACTGAGTGTCCAATGTAATTCTGTTACATTACTTCTTTCTCTCAAGCTCAAGTATTTTTATTTCTTAAAGTTTTGAAAAACATGCAAAATCAAGATGTAGTCATAGAACTTATTTTAGCAAATAGGTGTGAAATTTGATCTTGAAGGGAGGTGGTAATAGCGATTCCCGGGGTTTATTCTAGGGTCGATCACGAATTTATGGAGAGTGTTGAAAACTCTTCATATTCTAATTTTTGGTCTTGTGTGATGGCCTGGAGAATATTTTTCAGTAGACTTATGAATTCTCATTAATTTATGAACTCTGTTTATATGTTATTTTCAACGTGGAATAAATTTATGCAAAAAGAGACCCTGCCTGAGAGACAGAAATGAGTCCTCAGGGCTTCTCCCCAGCAAAATAATGGAAGTCGCTGCCTGAGCCATTAACTTTTAATAATTTCAAGCAGCAATTTAAGGAAGGGATGGAGAATGGAAACAACACAGAAGAAGGACAGGAGGAAGAGATATTTAAAACTGGATTTTACAATCAACACTAGTAAAAGTAGCAAAAAAAAAACCCTAAAACAATAACAAGTCTGGTAGAGAAAGACCCAGAAGTCCTGAGAAACCTTAACCGCAATATTAATGACCCTTTAAAAAAATCCTAAAGGGTGGAATTTGTGTCAGTTGTTCATAATTTTTTTTTTTATCTACAAAACTTCTTTGTTTTCAAATATTTCTTTCATTATTGGTATATGCAATCTCTCTTTTGCAAAGGCTGAATGTGTTTAGCTTCAGCTGTCAGAGAGCTCTGCAGAGTTAAATAGCCTGTCAGAGCAACCTCAGGAGAGCTCTTCTCCTGGGCCTCGGTGAAACTAAAACTATTTCAGCAGAATGTACATGAGCACAGCAACATTCAAATGTTTCTGGAATTGTATTAGTATAAAAAGTAATGCTTTTGTATGTAAGTTTTGTATGTCCCCTCTTCCTTACAGCTCAATAAAAAAAGCCTATTTACACCAAAAGTAATAAATTGTGACATTGTGCTCATAGGAAAAAATATTGAAATTAATGACAAAAATTTTACTTTCCCACTTACTTTGGGTCTTTGCGATGCTTTATTTCAGATCTTTGCTATGCTTTGTCATGACAAAAAGTTATAAACACCTACAAAATCTTTTTACCCAGGTCTTCTACTCATTGATGGAAGGCTTTCATCTCTCAGCCACTATATAAAAGATGGGCACTATTGCTGCTCTGCCTATCATTTCTCCGTACCTTCAAAGAAGAAAAGGATTTGTCTGTTTTAATGAGTTGACATGGAGGCATAAACAAAAGGAATCCTTGTCTGAGGGGCTTAAATTTCCCCATACATTAGGCACCTAACTCAAATTTGTCAGCTCCACTCCCAGAGCCAGTCTGGTTCCAGATCTGAGCCTGACTATACGTTAAATGCCAGGTATAAAAGATTTGACCAAGGTCATATAGAACTCTGGGATGGTGCGAGGGATTGAAATTCTCTTCCTCAAATGGCTTGTTCCTTTCTAGTGCATCTGGAATGGCCCTGAGGACCGAAGCACTAGCTATTCATATGATGAATAACCCTACCACTAAAAATTGCTCCAGGCGCACTCAGCAGCAGGAGCAAGGATAAGTGGGAGGACTAACCTAGCTGATAACACTTGGTAAACTATTAACTAGCCCACACATGGGCTTGAAAGGTTTGTATGTGTATATATTAATCTTTTCTGTACACATACAGAGGACAATTATGGACACGGTGGCTTAAAGTGCCAGTGTTAATAGACTGCTGACCCAACACAATTACTACTGCACAACTCCCACAGATATCTGTCCTTACTGCTGAGAAGGACATCCTAGTTGGATCCTCCCACCTGCAGAAACTGGACAGGAAAGACAGAAAT
>VYZM01019586.1:40748-75494 GCA_013398915.1 Dromas ardeola | reverse complement strand
AAAAAAAAAAAACACAAAGAAATCCAAAATAAGGGAGTGTTTCTGTATATACAACATATATAATTGGTGTTTGGTTCGCACTGAGAAATGTAAAAAAATATCACAGAAAAGCTCTTTGTGACACCTAATACAGAAGATCATCTTGAAGAGAACGGGACTTGTCCTCACTCGAATCCAGTAGCTCCAGCACAGAGAATGCATGGAGGCTGCAGTTTGTTGGCAACGGTTGCAATAGGAGCTTTATGGTCCTGCTCAGTGGCCCTAGGTTAAAAAGTAGATTTGTTCTCTGCAGACCACCTGTATTCCATCCACTTAAAGCCCAAATACTCAGGCTAAAAAGCAGAGGAGCTCTCAGGGAGGGTGTATAAGTATCGAGTATCAAAAACTCTGAATATACATAAGTGTTCATGTATCTGCATTTGAGTACATGTCCTGTATGTCCTGGAAGCCCCAAGATCCCAGCAAAACTATTACACCCTGATCCAGTTTCTCTGAGCATTCTGTTTCAATGGTTGTATGATATTGCTGGTGGCTGTGAAAAAGGTCTCTGTTCCACCCCAGAAGTACATACATACCAATGCTGAGAAATGTCATTCCTCTTTATATTAAAGCATCTGGCTTCCTTTTGCAATAAAAGGCGCTATACAAGGCAAGATATGACAATCTGAGCAATAAAATTAGAAATCCTAATCTCTCCATGCTGGGCACAGAAAGAAGTTCATTGAGGCATTAGTTTACTGTAGTGTGTTATCGAATTGTGATAATGCAGATAAAAAAGGAATGGAAATGGCAAAGTTATTAAACTAATTGTATCTGCAAGGATATTAATTTAATTTATCTCACTTGATTATTATTGCCATCAAGCTCAAATGCAAATCCTGAAGTGTGAGTTAAATGGATGACTGAATTGGGGGGCAGAGGGGAGGAATAAAGTATTAACAATTATAAATGCCACTTCCTTACATGAATTTGGAAAAGAAAATCTTTCTTCTAAGTGATTCTTTGATACCTTTCTTGTTTTTTAATCGTCTTGTTAGGAATTTTTAAAACTCTCACTTTAAAGGAGGACTAGTGTGTACAATTTTGCTTTACTGGAAATGAATATGTTTGCCTGATATTAAAACTTAATTCTCTGCTGTTTCAGTAGATGCTCAGAAGCATATGGAAATCAAAAGACCTAGTGACCTCAAAGAGAAATGGGAATGTTTCTTCTTCTGACTACAAATAAACAATATGCTCTAATTAGTTTTAAAATTTGCATTAGGATATTGTGGGGCTAGCACACCCTCAAAAGAATTAAAAAGTGAAATAAATGATTTCTGTTTTATGTTTCCATTTCAGTGTATGTGATTCTTTCTTTACGTATCACCTTTCTTTAAAGAAAGAGTTAGGGTTGTGTTAGGTTTCTTATACTGTACATATTTAAAAGCCTATATCCAGAGGCTAGCACAATAAACCAGTGTATTCTGATAGATTAAAAGTGAAATTTGGTCTTCTTTTAAAGAAATGGCAAAATTCCAGGGTGTCACCTAAGGTATAAATACTGGAATCAGAGATCGTTATCCTCTTCCTGGCTGAGAATTTATCTATAATATATACTACGGTTTCAAGTCACTTGCTGAGGGTAATTTAATCTTAGAAAGACCATTTTATTAGAATGACTGTGGTGCTTCTGGTACCCATGTAGGCTTGTTCAGAGCACTGTGCTCTGGACATATAACCAGAGTCCTGCAGCTGAGCCTTCAGTCATCTGCTTTATCTCCCGGTACTTTAGTTTTCTTGTTGACAGTGTGGAAGACAGGTTGGAAGTTAGAACTGGGGCATAAAATATGAGGTATAATTAACCTTTATAAAGTATTATTAAATTCTTCAATTAAAAGAACTAAGTAACAAACTCAGACAGCAAGAAATAAAACTCAAACTTCAGTCTGTGAACTAACTCTCCGAGCCCAATTTTACCTTTGCCTCTTTTTATTCCTTGTGCCTATCACTTCTCATCCCTGGCAAAGTATTTATTTTCAGAAATCAGAATATTATAGGCACAGTCCACATATATATTTCTTTATACTGGACTGAAATAACTTCAGATAGTTTTGTTTTTATTAGGACTCTCTAAATGGAAAACACCTGCCATTACCACCCCAACATCTTCAAAAAGAAATTGTAGTCATCCCTAGAACCCAATTAAACAACATAAAAAAGCAACAGCATACATGCTTTCCTATGGATTTGGCTCCTACAATTGGGTTCTCTTGTATCTTTTTGGGTATCAGGACTATGCTCACCGTGCAGCCCTTCCTTGGGCCAAGACATTTCTTTCTGTCTCCACACAGCTACGTACTTCATAAAGTGTTTGGAAATTTATCTTTGAGATTATTGTTTTTCTCTCAGACTGGTTGGAATAGGCCAAGAAATTCAGTGGTTATAAGGAGATGAAAGAAGGGAACGGTAAAACACACACCGATCCACACACATATTAATCTAGCAATGATTTCATTAGCCTCCTTTCTTTAGGAAATTGAGCTGAACCTGTTTGAAATCACTTCAAATAGTATAAGAAAAAGAAACATCCAGAATTGTAGGGAGGTTGATCCATTTCTGATAAAAATCAGACTATAGCATACCAAACCAAGTCTCAAGACCTCAGTCCTGCAAAACATTTAACGTTCATTCTTAAAGTAATTTGTTTAAGATGGACTACATGCTTAAAAGACTTGTTAAATTGCAGTCATACTTTGTGCTGAAAGTTAGGATTCAGATCTTATGAATTTAAAATAATATCTGAGCCAAGGGTAGCCAAGGTTTATTATTATAGCTGTGTGCAGCATGGTAATCAAACCCATAGAAATGTTTGCAGCTGTACACACAACATCCCTTCTGAAATGCTTCCTTCACTAAGCTGAGCTCTTGAACTAAGTGGATTGTTGCCTACCATGCCACACACACAGAAAAAAACAGAGAACAGAAAGCAAAATATCATTTTGACTGCCATATCCCTAAGTTAATAATCATTGTAGGAGCACATGTTGAGTTTTAGTATTAAAACGAAGGGTTTCATATTACAGATTATAGGGAGGCTCATGTGAACAAAGTGGCAGATATAGACAATCAAAGTGTCTATTGAGGCATGGAGCTGCAATACAAAAGCATTCAGTGCAGAAAGCAAGGCAGTGACAATACAATTTTAAATCCATTTGATAGGCAAACTATATCTGTTGAAACTTCTCAGGGTGAATGAGTATAAAACCCATTATCAGTATTGCAGCATGTCCCATGACACCACTTTATTTATTCAGATGAAGATTGGAGAATGTGAGTAAATACAGCATCCCCGCGCTCTAAAAATTCTTTGCAGATAAATCCTTTGCCTATATTTGTTCTTTGTGCACTTTCCATGAGTCTCTCAGGCAATCTCCCTGCCCACTGTAGGAAAACACATGTTATAGAAAGTACAGGGCATATACCTGTGAAGTGTATTTACCATTTAGAACGGTCAGCGAACACATTCAGGGTCTTAATGATACTGGAAAGTACTGGATCCTTAATCTCAGCTTTTATCATTTAATGTTCCTGGTTGAGTATCTCAGATGTCTGTGAAGCATCACAGACTACTTGGTTATGCCTTTAAATGGTGAGAGCTATTTGGCTGGCAGAGTCCATTCAGTCACACTGTGTGGCAACATACTTTGCATCTTGACGCAAATGTTTGGTTCTTACTAAGTACTTTTCCCACACCAAGTTTCCCCCTGGGGCTACGGATCCCAAGCAGTCTGCAGCCCATTTCAATCCGTATCACTGGCCAGCACCTTGAATCCTAATACAGGGGGATCTGTTCTTCTCTCATTTGAGTACAAAGAAGTCTCATAAATTATCATTCCTGAAATACTTCAAATGCACATGACCAATCACATTTGTACATTTTTCAAAATGGCAAAACTTTTATATATCACAGTGTTGGTGATTATCGGTGGTTTGGACTGTGATTCTTGACCCCTAATCCAGCACCACCCCTGATCTGATAGTGTCTGAAGCCTGAACAATCGCTTAGCACTGGTATGTGGGGATCTGTGATTTCCAGTGAGCTTTGCATCAGACTCACACACAATAATTACTATTGTTTGCTCTGCTTTGTAGTGGAAAGCCAGTGAAGATTCAGACTGTGCTTTTTCTTTTTTCTTTTTTTTTCCCCCTCATCCTTGCTATAATCTCTGTAATTGTGATAATAGCAACCTGAACTACCTTGCCCTTTTCCTTGTTGAGTAATTTGATTTGAAAGCAACTCCTATTCTCAAGTTCAGTAACCCTGGGGAAGAGGTGAAACAGAGAGGTCATTCAAAATACAGAGACTATCAAGAAGGTTTAAATAACTGAATCATTAAGATTCTATAACCTCCTCTCCATGACAAAGATGGTAATGAGAAGAGGAAATGGCATCCTATGCAATGTATTCATTGGGAAAATTACTGTAATGAAACTTAAGCCCAGGAAATAATACAAATGTAGCCTGTTCTCATTACATGATAGATATTGGCATTTCTGTATCCATTTCTTCCTGTCATTGTTACTCTTGTATGAAAATCAAACCATGCTTCCATCTTAAAAGTCACACTTTTAACAAAATACAATACAAATATATCACAGAAAATTGTAAGACCAGATATGTGGTCAAACGGTCAGAGTATTTATTTATCATTCATACAAATTGGGAAACAAATCTTATGCTCAAATCTAAATGCAGTATTTATCAATCATTACAACTATATTAAGATTTATAAGGTATAGGACAGCATTTGGAAATATCCAAAATAAGTCTCTATGTGCAACCATGAACCAGTTGTATCCAGTTGAGACATGAAGTGAAATCACGAGTTCTCCTTAGGAGACTTCCATGCAGATGATTACTCCAGTTATCCACAGTATTCATGGACTTGCCATATGCAATGCAAAATGAGTAAGATGCTAATGGTACTTCCATAGCTCACTCTCTTTTTTGGCCTTGATCTAAACTCTTCAAATCTCCTATGATCATCAGCACAGAACGGAGACTGGTGTAGTGGGACCCAGTACTCCTTACCCCTTAAATTCCGATATGAACTCAATGCAGTGAGGCACATTGTATGCAACTTTTTCATAATCTTCATCTAAAAATCAATTAAATGAACAACAGGCATGTGTTATCAAAGGATTCCTTGTGCAGAGGCACTAATGGACTGGAAGAAGATGCTACTTCTTATTCTTTAGACTCACCTATAATGATGTGACACTTGACAGCTGGGGATTTCTTTTCTCTTCCCATCTGGCTTGTTTTCTTTGAGCAGGATTCCAGCACTCAGTGCCTGGTGGCCCCTGCATCAATAAACACCCCTATGTTTCTAGTGTTACATCTTCACTTGACATAACACCAAATCAAAGCGTTCTTCTGTATATCCAGTTCTGTTTCACGTAGCTTTGGCAACTGACAGCTGGAATACGAAAAGACGCTCTGATTTCAATAGTTGACAGAACTGATACACAGAGAAAGCCAACCAGTGACAACCAAAAAAGAACAGAACATTACAGAAAACCTGTATGTTAACACCAGAGTCCAAGGCCAAACAGATCACTAAGTAAGATTCAAATCTCACCCTTTCCTGACCCCAGCTGTCACCAGGCATCAGACCTAAACAGTTCCTAAATTCATGTTTTTCTTCACTGACTCATAGTAAGTGCTCTTATACATGGATAGCGCAGTAGCTGTCAAGCACAGACCACATTGAATACAGTCTAGAAAGAGAGGGGAAAAATTAGTGCAACTCAGCACCCGTCTACTTTCTGGAGACCATACTCTGTGCAAACTTGGGAACCACTCCACAGGCAATCTGGGGTACCTAATGTACCAATCACACACCTGAGACTTGGGATCTTTCATATAGCCAGAGCTTCCAGCCACCTCCACACATCAGCTCAACCATTCAACTCCTCCAAGAAAGGACTTAGTAGAAGAAGACATAAGTGTGAATCAAGTCAAAAGACCTGGATGCTCTTCATGGCTTCAGCTGTTCTTCTTTTCTTCTATCCCAGTGACAAAGTCTGGTCCCAGTGAAGAAGGGGGAGAAAAGGGAAAGAAGTGTATACGGAAAACTTTGAGAACTGCTAGTAGATTATACAGAGGTCACACAATATAACAATTTGCTAGTGTAAATTCTTGTCTTATATTGGAATACTGCTTTTTCCCCATTTGAATTCATGGACACCACTTCATACATGCATCTGCCCTTAGAAGGTGCAGGTATTGCCTTGTAGGTACAGATAAGGATTTGGGGAGCTGGGACAAGGGCAGAGAACTTGTCGTGGATATTTTTGCTACAAAGTCACACATTTTGATCTGAGTGACATAAAAAGGCTCCATGACTCAGGTAAAACATAGTTTGCTGCAATCTCACTTATATTAATTTCTCATTTCCTAAACTTCAGTATAGCAAATTCCAGAGCAAGCTTGTCTAGAGAAGAATTTTAATGTGTACAGAAACTTCCTTCCAACACTTTACATGATATTACCAGGCACGTGACAAACCCTGGATGGAGCATTTATGACACCTGACATCTAGAGCATTCACATGCCTTTTCAATGACAGCTGCCGAGAAGAAATAGCATCCTCCAGCTGCACAACTTTATCCTTCTCTCACTTGTGAATTGAGACGTTTGGCTTTAAAGTGGCACTCTGTACTGTACTCTTAAAACTGCAATTGTCACTTGATGAAAGGAAGCCAAATGCTCCATCATTGACATTTGACAGCATATAAAAATCTCCTTCCTAAGGGCGTAATGGGCAGGATGCAGCCACATCATTCGTTCCTCTTATTAAATCACACTATCAGTGGGATTAACTATCAGGCTGTACACA
This sequence comes from Dromas ardeola, assembly GCA_013398915.1. Taxonomy (NCBI): domain Eukaryota; kingdom Metazoa; phylum Chordata; class Aves; order Charadriiformes; family Dromadidae; genus Dromas; species Dromas ardeola. The sequence continues at coordinate 68,610 of VYZM01019586.1, read as the reverse complement.
CATGGACTCAACAAAAACATACAAAACAGAAGCAGGGTACCAAAGGCAAACGCACGGTCCTCCTCAGAACTGAGCACCGTGACATTCTGTGAATAAATTAATGTGATTACTCTTCCAAAGAAAGCCCAAGGAAAACAGTTGGCACTAATGCAAGGCCAGGTCACCTTAAGCCTGGCCTTCACAGTGGGGTGAAACCATGGGGGAGGAAACAAACAGCAGTTCCTCACTATCTGCATTCACTTGCAGGATAAATTGTTGCTCTTTAAGACCAACAGAAGCATATGCACAATAATCGCCAGATAGTTAAACAAGGATGAAAAGCATGACCAGATAAACAAAAAGTCTGAGTTTGTTCATTCTTCCCTCCCACAGCTGCTGTCTGTTCACAATCTCCTTCTTAGCAGGCCAAATTATGCCCTCATGTTATTCTGTTCAGTGGAGTTTGCATGTAGCATAGATTTGCACTAATGTACTATGGTAGAGATTTTCTTAATTGACTCTCTGCTAGTATTTAGATGTTGAGGAATCTGATTTCAGAAAGGGCTGAGTGTCCTGACACCCAGATAGTTCTCTGTAGGACTAAGATGTCAAAGACAATCCAGAGTGAATCAACAAGTTGCAGCTCTAGAGGGGGTAGATCCACTGTGGTCCCTGTATCAGACCTACCAGGCACACATACGCTACAGCATCTTCAGTCACACTGCACACCAATGGTTAGGAACATTAAATGTACCCCATAAATTGAACTAAGAGATTTTTAGCTTTTATGTGTGCTGTATCCAGACACAATGACCCTGAGTTATTTATCACATTTCTTCAGCCTAACGTAAAAGAAGTAGCACTGCTAATAAAAATCAAATTAAGTATTTGTTCTATTTTGAGGTAAAACAGAACTAACTTTCTTTTTAGTAATTTTACTTTTCAGTTAAGCCTCTTCTAACTCTCTGAAATTAACAGCATGTTTTTTCAGACACTGTCTGCTTCTAGAGTGGTAAGTCCTGATGTTTATAGTTCATGCCAAGGAACAGTATGCAGAGAGGCTCTTGCTTATACTTGTTACTATAACAACCAAGGTCAGCTAACTTTGTTATGTACCAAGTTGGATGGTCAGAAGCAGAATAGCGTAGAGGGGTCGAACCTGTTGGGAGGAGTGGAAAGGACAGGTGACCCAAAATTGACCAACAGGGTATTCCATCCCATCTGTATCGTGCTCCGTATAAAAGCTGAGGGATCAATGGGTCAGGCCTCTTTCTTCAATGGTCAGCATCCAAGGAGGCCTCTGTTCGTCTGCCTTTTATCCCGATCTGCAAACTCCTGAATCCAGATCTGGAATCCAGTTCCTGTCCGTCGCTGAGTCAGGTCTGGGACTTTCCCAGTGCCTGCTGTGACGTGATTGTCATCCTGAGAGCTCGATACTGGATTTGTATATATTTCATTATTCTTTTTTTCGATATTCTTATCTTTTCATTATTTTATTATTAATATTTCATTAAAGCAGTTTAGTTTCTTTTAAACTCTTAAGTCTCTTCCTCTCTCATCCTTCTCTCTCTGAAGGGAGAAGGTGGGGAAAGTGTCTGTCATTTGTTTCTGTGTCCAGCCCAGCCCAAACCACACAGTATTGATAATAGCTTTTTCTTACTGTTTAATCTTTCCTTTATTTACTCTTATGATACTATTTTAAAATTACAGCTCAATTCCAAAGGACCCACATGGGACTAGCAAAAAGATCCCTTCTTGAAAACAAACAACTGCAAGGCCAAGGACAGAACTCCCTTCTCCTACCCCGCTGGGCTAAAGAGAAGCAGCTTAGTTGGGAGATCCCCACTATAAAAAGAATCTGACTCAAAGACCATCCATGTCCCTGCTACATCCTCCATGGAGAAAGGCTGACCATATCTCCTCTTCAGCATAAGCGAGAAAACATGGGAGCCAGCAGAATCCTTCTACTTTTATCTGTCCTCACATAGGAGGATAGGAGGAAGGGGTTCTCACTGTGAAAAGCCCCCTTTCCTTTGTTTAGTGATACAGCTTGGATCACCAAGACACGATGTTTCTGTTTCTCTCTTGCACAAGGAAGGCCAAATTCTGTGTTGCATGGGATAAGCGCTGAGTGGATTTGGGCTTTCCCAGGCAGATGCGTAGCACAGACCTGAAACTAGAAGTGTCTCACATAAGAAGGACTTACATGCAGGGCGAGGAAGGAGAGGACACATATCGGTGCACTTATCTCTGACTGCACAGCAAGCCTCGACCCCGGCGCTCCAGTCAAAAGCACCATGCAAATTACCTTAAATGACCCCAGTTTATTCACAGAGCATTTTATTCTAGAATGTGCCTCCTGTGAATCCCCTTGGCAACTAGCTAACAGGCGGCAAAATATTCTCTGGCAAATGCCCATTAAACTTCATATAACGTTGCTACACCAAAGAGGCTTTATCTCTAGTTTGTAGTCTCATTTTTTTTAAGCATCCTGCAGTACCAGATAAGCTTTTAAAAAAGCTGTTCATTATTTGATGTTTCCTTTGTTCAGAAAAAATAACAACAAATAAATTTTTGGGAGAAAAAAACAGAAACCACTTTGATATTTTCAGTAGTGCTATTCACAAGACAAAGAAAAGATACGTTTTTAACATTCTTGTCCAGAATATTAAAGTCCTGGGTTTTGCCAGAGAGATGATTTGGGTATAGAGAGCTTCATTATCAAAGGTCTCAGCAGTTGTTCTTGTCTGTATCGTCCCCAACAGCATCCTGGATGTCACAATCATTTTCTGGGAAAGCAATTTTGATCTTCCACAGAAAGCTATTAGAAGTATCCTGAATCTTACAGATACAGCACTTTAACCTCAGAATTTTAAAAAGCCAGTAGCCCTTCTTAATTATTTAATGAAGATTTAGCACTGGGTATTAGCTCCTGGGCAGAGCTGTACGTCAAGTATATGTCATATAATTTGTTACTGAAGGATTAACATTAATGTCTGCTGCCACCTTAGGAGACAGGCTCAACTTGGGCAATACTTTGCTAATAGTTTGCAGGGTGGGAGGATTTTGAATTTCCATCATTTTTAATGATTCATTTGTGTTTTAATGGGGATCCAGGTTCACTTCACATCCTTGGGCCATTGCAGACATTTTACCCCCCTGAGTTAATCCTGTGTTCATTCCCCAAAATGAATATTCATACCATTCAAATGCAATTTTTAATTAACTGCACCAGCAGCATTATCATTATTGCACCTGAAAGATTCAAAGCCAGATCAGAGAAATGTTGCCACAATAGAATTCACTAAATTCTGCTCACATTCCCTTCTAAGGCTGATCACCTTTAAAGTAATGAGAATAAACTGTGGGATAATATGAGACAGATCTAATTAAGATAATGAACTGGAGATTATGAACATTGCTACTATGTGTCTGAAGAATTTTAATATATTAGTCTAACAGAAGGTTAAGAATTTACAAAAGGAAAGATATAGAAATATACAATGTGGGTTTTTTGGACAAAGCTTGAGATTCGGCACCTAAAATGTATAAATAAGGGGGATAAAAGGAAATAAAAGAGCATATTCCAGGGAACACACATCATAATTTCTTTTAATTAATTTACTTAATAGTTGCATAGAACACAGGATGAGAGAATTCTCCCTACAAAGTGAGGAATAAAAAGAAAGCAGGCAGGGAAACATTATGACAAGCTGAGAGCCACTTATAAGGCTACACTGTGGAGAGTTTTATCCTGCCTTCCATCTGATATGGCTATTATGGCCTTGGATGAATTTTTCTTGAGGGAGCAGCCTAATTAGCTTGCCAGCAGCAGCAAGGAAAGGAAAGGGGGGGAGGCAGGCAGAAAGGAAGGGGGTAAATGAGCTGTTAGGTAAAATAGAGTTGATATCAGTAAGACCTACTGTTCTGTTTCTGTGAAGCTTCATCTTCCAAAACAAGGCAGCAGAGAGAAAAATGTTTGAGGGTGAAACTAGAACTCAACAACTTTCTGTAATCAATAGGGGATTGTCAGAAATCGTCCTTCTCACATTTGCAGAGGTACATTCTTCAAAGCAAGTGCCTGGGAACTGCTGCCTTGGAATGGTACCCCCAGCTAATTCACTGTAATTATTCTGCTACGGATAAAGTTTCACTCCAGAAAGAATCATTATTACACTTCTAGAATAGAAACATCAGTTTACTAGCATATTCATTATGGAGTAAGTAAAATTAGGCCAGGTTCTGTTGGCTCAGCGCTGTGCATGGAGTACACACCAGCCTCTTCTGGCGAGAGGGGACATTGGGAAAACTGAAGTCTTGTGGGGTAAGTCAACACAGAGCCATGACTACAGCTCAGGCAGGCATAACCTGCCCGTCACTGGCAATGACAGCAGCATGTCTGCAGCAGCTCAGCTTCTCTCAGACTGCACTCTCTTGCCTTAAACCGTAAGCAAGTGCTGAGTATTGAAGCGTCAGCTGCCAGAGGGGGACTGTTTCTCGTACTCGAGACAGCTACTGTAACACCCTGGCCCCTGTGGGCCAGGAGACTTCATGGTGTGAGGAGTGAGGCAGCTCCTGGACACCATTTGCTCTGTGTTTCATGCTGTTACTGTAGACTACCAGGTCCTTTGATGTGCCCCAGTACCTGTGGAAGCATAAATATGTCAAAACGTCCATGGATTTATTCTGCCTCATCAGACTCCTTCGCAGAGCTGAGATAGCATTGCTACAGGCAACAGGTGGCACTGGACCCCGCACTCAGGGGAGTGCGGAATCCCAGGAGGCTGGCCGCTGGACGTGAAGAGGGAAGCAGTTGGCAATAGCCAGCCTGAAACACCATTTCATGTTGTGTTGCCATAGCGATACAATGTTAGGACAATGGAATCAAATTTTGCCTGATTAAAGACAAGGTTTAGCTTAGAAAATATCCTTTGACAGAAAGAAGTATCTGAGAATAAAATGACAGTAATCTCATTCTGGTTCATTTCTACTGCTCCGAACAGGATGCCATGGACAATACGTAATGGCTCCAAAGTTCATTTCCAAAAGAACAATCCTCACTGCTGCTTCCTGTCCAATTTTCATCTTGCTCCAGACACAGAGATTGTACTATAGATAAGCCTAATTGTCATTGGCTTCACTGAAATAGCAGCGCTATTTCTCTCTATTTAGGAGCATCTACTTTCCTTGGAAAAATAGCCATCTATGGATCTGGAGACAGAGAAATTCAATACTTTTAAGCTTTTCTTCAGATTATTCTACTAAAAAAACCCAAATAAACAACAGCTTTTTCTCCCTAGAGCAGCAAAGAGATAATATCCATAACGTATTCTCTATAAAGAGTAAAGCCTGTCTGTGAAATAGACAGGTATTTCCTGGAGGCTTGTTCAATGCTTGGGGTAAGCAAGAAAATAAGGACATAACCCGTCTCCCTGCTCATACTCTGAACACCAAGCACATTGCTTTTACCCTCACTTCTCTCTTATTAGCACAGTATTAAAAATAATTCCAAAGGAAAACATTCGGCTGCATACGCTCGTTCCCCCCGAGGAGAGGGTGAGAGAACAAACATACACCAGCTGTTCTTTGTGCTGCTCCATGCTCTTCCGCATGTCACTCTGGTGCTTTGGTCACGAGCTCAATACAAAACCTCAAAAGAATAAACTGGAAACCAAGACTGTCCTAATATTGCTGAGAAAATCCTGAAAAAATCAGAACGAGAGCACTGAAGCAATTGCTCATAGGTCTGCCAGCTGCGTGCTGCGTACCAGCTCACCAGGAGAGGACAAATTAAATGAGGAATCGTCTTCACTCCTTGAATTTTAAAACTGACTCTTAGGGCATGTCTTATAAAAAATCAGGAGACTTCATGGGTGGATAAGCCTGATCTTTTAGAAAAATCTGGTTTACCTGAATGAATTGTATTGACCAAATTGACAATGCACTGCAATAAACTGTTAATATTGCCCTGACTCGTATGCATTTAATAAGGGCATTAAACATAAGACACTTCCACTGTGATTATGGGGAGTTGAAACAATATGGCGTTTGGACAACAAGCAGGGCAAATGGTTAGTGAGAAGACAACTCTTCCTAAACCCTTGGGTGACAAGAGGTTCACTAGCCCTAGGAGGACTGTCTCAGCCTGCCAGTGAGCCCACAAATTGCCCTCCATAAATGCAGGAGATAAAGCAATTCTGAACTCATAAAAAGTTAATATCTTTATGCCAGGAAAAGGCAGCAAGAAATATGTAGTTATTTTTAAGCAGATATTGGCTGGTGGGGGTTGAAGAAGGTAGGCCTGCCTGTCTTTAGGAAAAGGAAACATTATTTTGGGGACACTAAGTGACTTGTTTTAAAACCTTTTTCTCTAACTGCTGTATTCTTACTGCTACCTTGGATTAGAAGTGATTTTGTCACTAAACTCAGTCTATTCACTGTCCACTGGAGATGAGGACTTAGTCAAAGTACAGCAGAGTCACTTGATTTCACCCCAAGAGCCCAAGAGTTAAAGGTACAAAAGCTAAAACATGACATCTGAGAAAGGAGAGAGAACATGGGTAAAGATGGCCTTCCAAATTGTTACAGGCTAGTGAAAAATCTTAGCAGGCAAAGATGTGAAGTAATCTTATTTTCCTGCATGATAATTCTGACAATTTTTCAGACACGTAATATAATTACAGTTCGATCATTTTCAGTGTAGCTCATAATCATCATGGAGAGATGAGACAGCACTTATCTCTGATTTGCAGAGCTGAAGTATTTTTACCTGTATTTACAGATTCTCCCATTCTGCCCAGGATTTGTTAGGCTTAAAAAAAAAAGATAATCCAAAGTGGTCTTAGTTCACACAGATACTAACTCACCCCTTGAATTTTCCTCCATCTCAGGGAAGACAGAGAGTTCCTTCATAGATGGAGAACCAAGACGTATCTGCAGTGTCACTTAAGAAAATTATTTCTTCTGATTAAACTGGAAATGAGATTATTTGTTGCCAGATCACAATCTCAACTCCAAAGTTGCTGTATTGCCAATTATTTCTCTTCTGCTGTCACTGTTTATTGTCTTTTCGACACCATTGGATTTCAAGGATACTTTAATTTATAAATATTTTCTTTCCCCAATATTTAAATCAATAGTTCCAAATACCCTTTTACTCTCCATTATCTTTCCAACTTTTGCTGCCCTCAAGACCTATTTCTATCCCATGCACATGCATAGAGACGAAAAGATCAAAAGATACGAGCTCATTCAAATCTCATCATCTGTCTTATATCCAATGTACCGTACATTAATGGAGCATTAGAGTTTTTGAGTTAAATCAAGGTAAAAAATTCAGTTATGATGATAAAGGCTGCTATAATCCAGCAATTGCATTTTTAACTGCTGCATGAATACATGAGTAGGACGTATGATTTGAGTAACAATGGGAATATTGACAAATATTGAGTAACTCTGTGAAAGTGTAACATTTAATATGGTAGCTGTATTATTGTTAAAAAGTGAAGTGGAACAGACATGTCACCAGGTCAAGAACAAATCCTCATTTTCTCACTACCTGTATACTGATCTTTAGTTCTCAAGCAAGGACACTCCAGGTGCTGAAATGTACCACTTTACAAAAGTTTTGAAGGCCATTGGTATTGTGCTGTTCTGTTTAAAGTAAACCAGCTGAAGGAATAGCCATTTGGCAAAAAGACGAAAAAGTATTCCAATGATAAGAAGCTAAAAGACTATGTAACTCTCCTACCACTCCTTTAACCCAACAGCTGCCAAGACAACCTGCATCAAAATTACCAGGACGATGAGTTGCAACTCCAACTTAGTACAAGGAGTGTGGAAAGGAAAGTGTTACCAGCCTGTCACGGCAGCCTCTGAGCAGAGAGCTTTTAAGCGAAAGTTTCCAGAAGTCTGGACTTACAGTGCCACTACGGTGACATTTCTGGAAGTTGTCCTCACAACCAGAAGTCACCGTAGAGACAATGAGTCATTTGCTGGCCCCCTGCCCTTTCCACTCCCAAAAAGTAAAATGACCTAATACAAAGTCAGGTGTTGTGGTTTTGAATCATTTTTCCTAATTATTTACTCTCCAGCACTGGTAGGAATCCCCAGAAAAAAAAGGGCTCCTCTCTGCTAGGCCCAACGCATGGAATAAAGTCCAAACCCAACCCAAAATTCAAACCCAATCCAAAGAGCTTACAATTTAGAGTCTCAGTCACCTTATACCTGAGACTTAGAGGGATTAAACTGAAAAGCCTCATCTTCACTCTTCTCCATGCAAAAGCAATATGGAGGCCTAAAGGGGCCCTAAAAATCCCTCACACCGAGTAAGGTTTATTTAGGGCAGGCACTATGAAAGGAGACAATAAGCTTTGTTTCTAACATCCTTTCTCAAGGTCTTATCTAAGGAGCAAGCTACAGTTTGGAGCAGAGACAAGAGGAAGAGCATTACGGCTATTTCAGCCATGACATTTCTATTTCATGCAATCCTATTTCACATCCCCATAGGACACTGCAGAGGAACCACAGTTTGAGCTGAACAGATTACACTAGAGCTTTCACCAGACACCAGGGCAATCCAAGGTTAAAGGAGCACAAAAGTATCTTGAAGTTACTTTAGCCTATCTTCCTTCTGCGTCATGATTTCTGTGCTTCTACTCTAGAGACAGGACACAGAATTTCACTCTGATTTGCTCAAAGTTGTCAGTTCCGGAACTGATTTCACATGCCCTGAGTTCCCAGTCTGCCTGCTTTACACTGCAAGAACTGGGGCTGCTCAGCCTGGAGAAGTGATGGCTCATAAATACCTGACAAGGGTGAGTAAAGAAAACAGAGCCAGACTCCTCTCAGTATGCCCAGTGGCAGGATAAGAGGCAATGGGGCACAAACTGAAATACAAGAAATTGCGTTTTTAAAACAAGGAAAACCTTTTTTTTTTTTTTTTTATGGCGAGGGTTGTCAAATACTGAACAGAGAGGTCATGAAGTCTCCATCCTTGGAGTCACTCAAAACCCGACTGGACATGGCTTGAGCAACCTGCTCCGGCTGACCCTGCTTTGAGCAGTGGCTTCAATGAGACAGTGTCCAGAGGTGCCTCCCACCTCAGCCACTCTGATGCTGTGAGTTCAGGAACACCTCTGGGCAATAACTTGATGGCTACTTTACTGCAAGTAACTGAAAGGTATCAGCATCTGTAATGCTTGCTTCAAAATATTTGCTTCTCTGAAGGAACACAGGATGTGCTGACATGGAGGTGCAAATGGAAAAACGCAACTATGCGCTGCTCTGAGATACAGAATTCAAAACTATTAATTATGAACTGCTAATGCCGAACACAGTGCTGGATGAATTTCTTCAAAGTTAGTATTTCTGCCTGCTCTAGCCCGATTCTCAAGGGTCCCTGAGAGGAAGAAAGGCTGCAGAAACTTGGAACTAGAGAACTCCCATATGCTCCCGTGTCTTTAGCGATCCTCCAGCTTTATGCTTAGTTATATACAGGCTTTCTCAGGAAATTGTTCTCAAGAGACATTCTTCTTGGGGGGGTTGAGTTGCAGACAGGGATGACTTGTGGGGTGGGGTTTTCAAGGCATCTGAGGGATTTAGGAAACCAATTTACACTAGAAATTAAGAATTGGGACATCCTTTTCTTTGGCAAGTGATGAAAATCCCACCATATTTATTCCTTGCTGTGTATTATTCCTTGCAATAAGAACTACAATTTCAATGGTATAAGACCATGTTAGCCTCACATGCTCACACTTTTGTAGCAATAAACTACTGTGGTTCTCATCACCACCGATGCTTCTGTCCAATAGCTCACCACTTTAGGAGTCACAGACATCCAGACTAGCAGCATGTATCAGGTAAAGAATAGAAATTCTTTGCCAGAAAATAATAATCAACATGGTCAGGTTGCCAGATATCCTAAAACGGTACCATTTTGCAATGGCAGGTGATGAACTCATCAGGATTTTTGCACAGCACCAACAAGACTGACTTTCTTACCTCCTTTTTGCACAGCCTCTATAGCATCAGCCTGTACCACTACTGTTCCCTCACCTTGGCAAGCTGTCACAGAGACGAACACAAATCAGGAACTCTATGGAGGGCACATATTTTGTATCTAGAAATAGGTTCAAATCTTCACAGTGGCTTGCCTCCATCCTAATAAAAAAATCTCGCCTTTCACTTTCATCTCAGAGTCCCTGCCAGCAAAATGTGAATTATGTGTCGTACCCACATCCTGGACTCTTGAGCCCTAGAAGAGCAGGACCTGTGAGACCACTTGCTTAGTCCTACTTTATCCTGACACTGGGATCTTTGAACCTCAAATAGGAGATGAGGCAGGAATAAAAACAGCAAAAACAATGCTGTCTGTCAGGTCTGCCTGTCACAGATAGGAGCTTCTTTGATACCACTGTAGAGCTAACAAACAGAAGGGACATTCACGGCATGCACACACTTCTCACTCCCCCCGCCCTGACTCTCTCTCTTTCAAAAGCCAGAGCTCTTTGCTGCACGCACAGCTTCAGTGATGCTCAGTTTCTTTGCTTCCACACTGATATTTTGCAGATTCTTAATAACCCCTTATTAAACCAAAAAGTGCAGTTTCATACATGCTAATGAGAAGAGCATAATGTTAGCTCAGGGAATGGGAAGTACAGCCCTGCAATGTAGCACTGCCAAAATACCTCCGTATTCACACAGGCAGGTTAAATATATACTTGAGGACAGAGTAATAACAAAGTCATATTCACATGCAAGGACATCTGAGCATACATGGCATATAATGAATTTGTGTTAAAACATCTGAATGGAGTGCCTCTGCATAAAATGCTATGAAGGGATTAAGCCAAAAGAGTCATGTGGCAGTGACTCAATAAGAAAGATGATAAAGCACAGTCATTTAGGCCCCAGTTTCCCCCAAACCTTAGCTTCAGCTGCTCAGGCTTCATTTACATTACCACATCTTGTGCTTCAGCTATTAACAGCATACTACATTGTGACTGGCCTTTTGTGGGGACACAAAAAGAACGAGTGGTCACAAGGAAACCTTTGTGCCTCTTCCACAGTTGCACAGGAGAGCCAGTCCTCACAGTCCACAGCTGTATAGCGAGTTTCAGAGTTAATAGTGCCAGCAGCAGAACACTTTCAAAGGAAAGTGGAGCAGAAGGGAGGGCAGTTAAAGCTCTGCTCTCTTTCTCTCACATTAGCTACCAAACTAAACAGAGGGAGTTTATGCTATACCCCCACAAAGGAGATGTACAAACCACTTGTCATTGGAGAAATCCTTTCCATGACACTGAGACTTTCCGTCTGCCCTTGAGAGCTGACAGGCACAACGCTTTCAGGAATTACCAGCGCTGCAGTGCACCTGCAGTTCCCCCATGGTTTTGCTATGCCCTTGCTACTGTCGGGAGAATAGGCATCATACAGGATTTATGCATGGCCTATTGCTGGATTTATTTATGGTATTTTTAAGCACTGGCCATATGCATGATGCTTAATAAGACATAAGCTCTGCCTGGAAGAGATTATTTGTTACATATTCATTCATTCTCTGCCTCAAAAAATTGCAAAGGGTATTTTAAAGGGAATATAAAAAGCCTTATTCACCCTCGAATCAGAGAGTCCATCAGCATGCCTAACTAGCCAATTTGCGCCACCGAATTTGTCCTAATTGTCAAAGTTCATGAATGAGGAATCTGGAAAGTTAGAATTGGAAGCCCCAATTCTGAGCATGTTTTTACTAAGGATATGCTTACATTCCGTTATATGAGCTATAAGCCCTAAGAATTGTTCACAACCTGCAGAAAAAAAGGACAAAGTAAGAAATAGGGGATGATGCTAGAAAACCAAAACTCTCCTGATGCAGAGAGAATTAAAAAGACTATTTTAAATAAAGCTGGACGTGTCCAGCATGCAGAAAATACATTTGTGTCAGAGAGAAAGAGCCGCCAGGTGTCAGCCTTGCTTTATACAACCAGCCTCTCCCTAACTCACGAGCAAATTCTGGCAAATTTGTTTGATCTGATTATTAATATTGACAGTAATTTTCTTCTGAGAAGTAACAGTTACACAAGTTAACTGTGTTATCAAAGAAGTCTATATCCAGCATTATTTATATAGGTTAAAATGTTGAAACAGCTGTTACCATAGCAACTGCTGCATCAGATGGATTGTAACTAGGTGAACGAGGAGACTGGAACAACTTCCTGATGAGAAATTCAATTAACATGTCAGTATTTGTAGGCAGAAGCTAAACAGCAATTCCTCTGAGTTGGCAGTCACATTTTACGTGATGTTTTTCTCCAAAAACGAAATGGTGTCCATAGTACCTTTATGCTTCCTTCACATTTATATGTATGCCTGTTTTAAAGGCATTCACATGAGAAATACATTTATTTTCCTCATACCAGATTCTAACTGGTGAAATGATGTGTAGACTTTCATTCACTATATCCATATCACACAGGTAGTGTTTCGTAATGCCAGTGATCATTCTGCTGTGCCACAGCATGCAAACAAAATACAGTGTTTTCTTTATTAAAAATGCATGGAATTTAACTTCTAAGATACGGCTTTATAAACACAAAATGCTGTAACACACTCTGTATGCTAAGGGTGAAAAAAGCTCACTCCGTGTGCAATTCAGTTTCTGAAAGGCTCCTTATCTCCTGCTGTGCTGCAATTTCCACAGCGCACTGAATTCCCAGGGATGCTGTCAGTCACTCTGATGGGTGCAGCACCCAACCCTGTTTGTTTCTCATGTTCTTTTGATCTGATGATCTTTTAAACCCACTCCCCACCACCTCACTACAGTCCAACACACCGGAAGCACCTGTAAGGAACAGAGCAAAAATGTGTCTGTGGAAGACTCCTGACTCTTCATTTTCTTATCTGCTTTAAGTCATGCCATAATTTGATGTAGGGACTCGTAATCATTTCTTCTGAGATCCCCAAATCATTTTTTGGCCTATCTTCACACAAAAGTGTCCTTTGGGTCCCATACTTTAAAACTCTTTAATCTGCTTCAACCACAAAAAACTTCAAATGTGAGTCAACACCCAAGCCATCTTGTTTCCATTTGAAAAAGAAATGTAATACATGACTCTGATTATTTCCATGGTCTCATACTTTTTTATAACAAATGCATACCAAGAACATACACAAATTTCTCAGAAGCCAGTAGGAATATGTATTTGGAAGGGTTTCCCACTTATAAATTTGGACTTACACCCACGACTACATTCACAGTTTCCCTTGTTCTCTAATTATTTTTATTTTCCATTACTATTTATCTTTAGGCAGACAACTGCACCAAATCAATGATCAGTCCCTGAATTTGTGGTCAATTTTGAGGCAAGTCCCTTTGGCTGCCCAACGAAAAATCTACTTCGGCTATGTCCAGCCTAACATTAGTTTCTATTACTTTATTTATCATTAAAAAGAGGGAAATTCAATGGCTTCCTCATTTTGAGTAAAGCAGAAATAATTGTAGTAATACATACCCAATAATATTTTTGAGGTCAGCCAACAAGCACCACCATTAAGCAGAGCAATACCCTGTGTCACACAGGATATGGTCAAAGTAGATGTTCATAGTGAGTATATACTCGACATGAAGCTTGATATTGTCATGAATAAATCAGTGTCACCATTTATCTATATGAGCTCTGAAAAATGTGTTTTTCTTTGAGGCTGTGTATTAGTGCCTCCTTATCACCGCAGCTCTGCAAATTCTGAAGGTTTTCTGTGCAGGCACAAGTACTAAAAATAGCCTTCAAACTTTATCTGTTAAATTTTGATTGGTGGATATTGCAGTTAGGTGGGCTCTAGAAGCATGTGAGAGACATTGGACTAACAAACAAGCCACCGGACTGAGACTCAGCTGGCTGAGGCTTGAGAGACTTGCCTTCTATTTTCAGCCTTCTCACTTACATACGATGGGACCACAGATAAGTCACTTTCTCTCACTTTAATTCTGTTTATTTTCTGCTATCGCTTTTCTGTCTTGCCTATTAAGATTATTTAGAGACAGAAATTGCCTTTCATTTTATTTATACCGTGTTTACACAGAAGAGACCATATATTTTCAGGATGTCTGAGTGCTCAAGCAATGCACTTATTCTGCTAACAATTACAACAACATTATTAATAAATCATAGATACCATGGCAAATGTCAACTCACTGAAAATAGCTTTACAATTCTGGTCATATAAGCAAGGACATCCATCCTGTGCTTTATTGATCTTTTCATTTATTTTTTTTTTACAGTTTTACGTTAAACATTTACTGAAATTAGACGATTTTTGTCCAAGTTTCCCTTTCAGTTCCCTTTATGTAATGAAAGAACCAGGTAAAAATAGGTTTAATTTTTAAAGAAATCATTTCAAAATCTAGTCACATTGAGATTTCATGCAGGGAATTGCTGTTGGTACATTACAATGCAATAAAGGAGTTAATTAATTGCCATATTTTAACATCAATGCAGTTTCACCACATCTAATTTTATGGACCTTGGAAGTAGAAGACGTTGATTTTGGTGACAATAAAACATACGTGGGTTTCTTATTATGCAGGTTATTACGAACACAGGTAATATGACTTGGATTGGTCTTACAATGTAAGACCAGAATAGAAGAAAGTGGAATCAAATAGGCGATTTTGGTGAAGATAAAATATTTTTCTATCACATTGGCAGCCATAATAATGAATTAGAGGATAAATGTGTAAATTCTAACTACTCTTTGGGCATATTTACACCATGCAATCCGAAGACTGTGAACACAGACGCAGCAGCATAGCTAAGTAGCAAGGGAACCAGAGCAGTATCAAGATGCTATCAAAACACCGTCTCTGTGTTAATTTGTCTTCTTTTATTAGCTTGGAAGCAAGGCCATGCTTACAGGATGATAGCACAGTCAAACATCACCAAAAATCTCTCAACTAGGTGCACTATCCAGAGTTTGCACAGAAGCACAGGCCAGTATGAGCCTGGGCATTTCTAATAGGCTCCGCTATGCTTTCTAGACATACCCAAAGAAACTGGTTTTGCTGGGCTGATGCTATGGAGTACCAGCTTAACAAACAGAAACTGACAATTACTAGCACTTCCTACTGTTTATCAAAAGGAAAATCAAAGTTGCCGTCTTACACTTGCTTGTTCTCATCAGCTGAAATTGCTCAACATAAGATAACACAGAAGGTCTGGAGAAATTCAGGCACTTGCTAATAGGCCTCTTTAACCAGCTGCTTAGAGGTTTTTGCTGCATGATTTCAGGCCAAAGATCTTTCATAATCTGCTGCCATTTCCTGTGCTGTAATTACGAACCTTACATCTTGACACAATCTACTGCTCCAGCTCTCTCTCTTTACTCTTTTTGTTTTTTAATTAGATGTTTTTCAAGATTTAGTTTGCAGAAATATGCCGGTATCTATGGACTAGATTTTTCAGCTTGTGTAAAGTTATGTCGATACGGGACTTTTTCAATGGCATGAATTGCAGCGAGCCTTAGATTTGTCCTGGGAGCTGGTTACCTAACTGTCCTTTGTGCCTTTGAAAATATCCTGTGGGGCCCCATATTTACTTTTCTAATTATTCAAAACAGTTTGGACCTGAGCCAACAAGGTTCATTAAGAGGCACTCAACCAGGTTCTTCATGTAAATTTCAAATGTCTTTATAAACACAAAGCTAGCAAGAGCAGAGGCAATGTTAAGAAACCAGTTCTCCTTTGGACCAGTCACAATTTCCTCTGAATTAAAAAATTCCAACAAGAAATGGAACACAGCTGACTTTTTATAACGTTATCGTTTTCCATTTTCTCTGCCTGGTACCTTGCATATGAGAATACAAAGCACTGTACTAAAGCTCAGTATTCCTCTACGTCTCTACAGTCAATCTGAAATCTATATGGGTTTTACATTTTGGAAACACAGTTACAATTAATGAAGTCCAGAGAAGGTGATGGGGAAGCTTAAGGAATTCTAACCAAAGTAGACGAATGGGTACTCTTACAGCACAATGTTAATAAAGGTAATAAAGGCAAAAGTGACTTTTATGGTAAGGAAAAAAAAGTAAGCTTCTGCTTAATGTGCATCTCTTCTCCCAAAAACAGACAAACTGGTTGGTGGCGTGAGGAAAGGGATAGAGAAAATCGCCAAACACAGCAGAAGGCTGTAAGATAAGACACAGAAATAGCCCTCTCTCTGCGTTTGCTGTGCATCTGATCATACACAGTGTCTCAAGAAGAACACTGCAGAATTACAGGGGATTCAGAGAAGAATGACAGAAATAAAAGAGGAGGAGTTTTACAAAGGGAGACTGAAAATACTGATACTGCTTTTCTTAGAAAGGAAATGAAAAAAAGAGTTACAGTAAAGGCACTTCAGTTCTACCTCCTTGTAATCCTAACCGTGTCTACATAATAGTGACATCGGGGTTATAATGGTCAATAAGGGTAACAAACAGGTAGAAGTAAGAAAAGTTCATGATTATGGTCTTAAAATGAGGGATCAGAGATCAGGCTGAGATCTGTATGTGACCTGCAGCTAGCTCCTATGCAGCTTTTTGCAACTTCCCCTAGTGCCATGGTTAGACACAGGACAGCATACAGGTCTCCTCCAGCAGTGCAATTTCTTTGTTCTTTTAGCCAATGGACACAGTCTACAAAAACGTGAAATTGGGCATATTCCCAAGGCTATAAACTGGAGTCGTTAAAATGAGGAAATTGTAGTTACAACACTACTCAAGTCTGACTTTCATTCCTGAAAGACAGAACTTAAAAGTCATTCATAATGCATCCTGCTTCCCTGTTCAATGCAGTCATTCCTTCTAGCTCTTTATCTCCAAAATGCCTTGGATAGAACCTGCAGGAACTAAAAATAACAGCATTAGCTCATCATCACAGTCTGGTCAATGAGTTGAGTAATGCAGACCTTATGAAAATGTACGTTTAGAGCTCTTTCAGATGAGCTGCATAACACAAGCCATTAAACACAACTCTACTGATCTAATTTCATTATTTTCAGCAGAGTGGAGTTTAGAAATTATGAGCTTCATTAATGAACACCAACCACAGGAAAAAATGGCTAGAATTGATTAAATCTTAGTTGAAAATACCTAAGATGAGGTGTCTGTCATTATAGATAAAGGTTTACTGTAATGTAAGTCTATGTTAATGCAAAATACTCATAGCCTACTTTTGTTCAAAGAGCCAATATGCAGCAAATTGAGTAATTCTTTCACACCGATATACTATTGCTTTCTAGTGATAGGGTTAGAGAATTGTATCTTTTTGGAAAAGTATACAAGACAGTAAGTTTAAACAAGTACTTTTATGTGTTGCAATTAAATAAGTCATTTTTTTCAGAAGAGGTGGAGAGAACTAGCCATACAAAGCAATCATTTCCTCACCACAAAACAGGATTATTTCTTAATGGCAACATGGGCTTTATGGAGTTTCCCTTCTCAGTCACAGAAGTTAATTTGGAACAAAAGAAAATTCATGTTACAGGGATATGCTGGCTGTGAGACCATAACCAAGCACCTTGCCTCCCATCCATGCCAAATATCAGGACTTCTTTCAATTAATTCCTACTCGAGTATAAGCTTTATAAAAGAAAGACCTACTGTCCTGTGTGTGATTCTCCACATAACAGCCACACCTGCTTGACACATTGAGGATCACTGAATATCCTTCCACTGTTTTTTTATTTGTTTAGTCTAGCCTCACGGGCCAAATTCTTGCTTCAGTTAGAAACATATACCTGAAAATCTTAAGTCCATTCATCTCACATTTGTAGCAATTTAATAGAAGAACTTGGCTTTGATGTGATGAAAGAGGGAGCAAGTAGCAGTGTTTACACATTTCTACAACACTGATATATATGTATTTTTCATTATAAAGTTTGTTCTATGCTTTTGAGCAACATGACGTAAGGTAAATTTGTGCTATTTTCTGGCTGTACCCAGTTGACATGACTGTACCGTTAGAAGTAAAATCCCGGCATGACTGAAGTTGGTGGCAAGACATGTACATTACTGCTCTTTGGAAACCTGTCTATCAAATCTGACTATACCTGGGTGCAGTACAGCCATTTTAGGATGCACTATGTGGCAGGTGTTCTGCTTCATATCTTAAGTACCAGGCAGGGCACAGTGGCGTTCAGAGATTTGAACCATGTCATTGATTAATAGTTCTATTAAGCAGGAATAATGTTCCTACACTTTAAGCACTTCATCATCATTAAATCATACTGCAGAATAGATAATAGTCATTTCCTGTATAATATCTGTCCAGAGGTAAGCCTGTGTATATGCATCCACTAGTTAAGACACATACGTGTCAAGCAGCACATCAGCCCCTTTCTCCAGTCTTTCAAGATGCCCCTATACGGCAGCTTTGCCCTCAAGTGCATCAGCTGTTTCCTCCAGTTTGGTGGCAGCCATGATCTCACTGAGTGTGTTCCACCCCATCATCCAGGCTATTAATGAAGACATTAAACAATGTTAGCCCGGGATCAGCCTCAGAAGAGCTACACTTGTGACTACGTGGACTTTAAGCCACTTTAAACCACTGACTCTAAGCCTAGTGATTAAGCCAGTTTTCCAGCCACCTTTGTAATCATCCGTCTCTCTAATTTGGCTATAAGGCTGCTATGGCAGACTGACACAAGCTTACTAAAGTAAAGGCATACAACATCCATTGTTCTTTCCCAGTTACTAACAGGGCCAGTTATTTCATCACAAAAAGCTATCAAATTGCTCAGGGATGATTTATCCATGGTAAATCCATGCTGGTTGTTCCTTACTACATTCTTTTCTTTCAAGTCCCTGGAAACAGCCTCCAGAAGGATTTGATCCACAATCTTTCTAGAGACTGAGGCCAGGCTGAGCAGGCTGCACCTCCCTGATCACCTTTATGGCCCTTCTTAAACACAGGTACGATGTTTGCCTTTTTCCAGTCATCAGACATCTCCCCCAGTCATCAGAAATCTCCCCCAGTCATCACAGACTCTCCAGGGTGATAGATAGCACGCTCTCCATGACATCACCCAGCATCCCATCCTGTCCAATGAACTTGTCCATCTTCAGCATTCCTAAGTGACCCTTAACTCAGCATTTCTCTACCATGGGTAGTATTTACCTCCTCATGATTCTGCCACAAATCACAGGTACTTGGGAGGCCTGCGAGCAGATCTTGCCAACAAATACCAATAGAGATACTTACAATTGTGCACATTCTTCTGTAGCTCTCAAAAAAGCTTTATAAAGGTAGGTATAAAACCTATAGAAAAGGAGATGGTTTTAATTGATTTTTTTTTGATTGGCCACATTTTGTAGTTGCAGGTTTTTTAAGGCTAAATAACACAATGTCTTCAACATTACTCAACTTAAATATTTAGTTCTGCATTTTTTTTACTGGTTCAAAAGAGAAATGTTAACCTGACAGATGAGGTTATAGGCATCATAGATGTATCCTGGTCTAGTCTGAGATTCAGTATTAATCGTTTTAGAATAATTAGATCATTTAGATTGCATTCATTTCAGTTTTCAGGAACTCATGAAAAAGCGTTTCTATGGGCCTGACATTCTAAAATTACATAAGCAGAAGGACGACAGGAGCTTGAACCAGCAGTCATAGAAGTCATCGAGACTTTGGATTGGCCCTGTAAGTCCTGAAAACAATGCTTAAAGGGCTCAAACTCTGAATTTTTACTTAGCCACAATGAATCCATTCAGTGAAATTTCGCACTGTGTTATTACTTGCTCATCCCTATAACATATACTGTCAAAACCAAAAACGCATAGCTAGCTGAAAAATTGTTAATTGCATTTTCAAAGAGGAAAGATAACACTGGGGTTGTCTTCCACTATCAGAGCAGCTAGGTGTGCAAAAAGTTTGCCTTTGCGCCAATGAGCAGGCTACTTAGATCTCGTACTCCAGTATGCATAACTAGTAAATACCACATTTTTCACCATTTAGATTCATTGGGAAGGAGAATAGACAGAGGTCTCTCTTCTTCACGTTGCACAGGAACCACCTCTTATAAGGGAAGTTAAAACAAGCTGTTGGTGTAGACCAGAGGGAAGCAAGACCGCAATATACCAGAGCAAAGTGTCTCAAAGGCACAATGTCTTCGAGCTGCACAGATTGCACATCATTCATGGATCAAGGCTGTGCTGAAAGGAACAGTCTAGCCCTGAATATTTTATTTTCCAGGATTCAGTCTAATTAATTCTTTTGCTGTAGAGGCAACAGATTAGAAATAGAGCTGTGAGAATCTGACGTATTTTGCATTTCCAAATGCAAACGAATTTAAAACTACCAATAATATGTATTATAAGCCAAGTTTTATCCTGATGGGAATTGAAATGAATGAGTTAGGATCCTCTCCAAAAAGGATGTGATAATGGAAAAGCTGACAGATCTTTCACTGCAGCAGCTCAGCACAGTAAACTATTGTGGTACAAATCACTGAGCTGATCATGAGAAAACAGCAAATTTTAGCAGGCTTTATCTCTAAAGTATTAAGATGATCCACATTTTTGATAACTCAAAATGACAAATAATCAGTCTAGACTGCTTTCACAATAAACCAAATGATACGGTATCTCCAAAATTACATGTATATTTTAAGTTTTCTTACTAACTATCTGTGGAGTTTTAAAACCTTTTTCAAACCCTGTATTAGGACAGAAGCTGAATCTCAAGATTTTTTTAATGCATGTTCCAAGTAAACGTTGATCTCTTCAGCAGGAATGAGCTGAGCTACAGCACATCAACCTAGTGAGCAAAATGGTTTAATTGTCCACATTTTCACCTTTTTTAAAAGTTCTGAGGATATCAAAACACTTCTCATAGAACCAGACTGAAGATAATCTCATGAGTAACATGCAGGAAACGTACTAATCTTTAGTTATGTGCAATATACATATATGTGATAGAAAAAAGGGAACAGCACAAACAGAAAATACTGAATCTCTGTGAGAGTACGGCTTGTCTCCTGGGACAAATGATCCATGCTGTTCCCAAAAGAAGAGGGGAAAAAAAAAAATTCACTGCTGAATGAGAGATGCAGCAGTATTTTGAAGAACAAATACTTTCTCTTTTTAAAAGAACACTTCAACCTTTTTTTCTTGGTTCAGCTTAATTATATTCCTACGGTGAGGTGAAGTGCTTTTCAAAAGCATAGTATGAAAAGGGCTGGAAAATAGAATTTTCAATAATAATTGGTATTTCTCAACACTATTAAAAAAAAATCTGCCTTACACTTCAGAAAATTAAGTGGCTTGTTTTTTCAAATACAAAGATGTACAGAAGTTGAACTAGCAGTATTTTCAGAATACCAGCCTCCACAACTCCTTTTGTGGCAACTAAAAAATAAAAGAAAATGATTGGTAAAGATATTTCCCTCAGACAGGAGATCTCAGGATATTAGAAGATGAAATTTCACCAATGTTCTGTTCCTCAATTTCAAGCAATGACACATTTTTTCTATTAGACTGTAAAAATAACATAAAGTCCTTATGTCATAAGGAACTGAAAAATATCCTCTGTCTCAATGTGGTTACCTTGGGACAGCCAGATCAGATTACCTTGAAAGGCAAAGAGATTATACAGCAATGGAGGATCTGATTCAAACTGTCAAAATCTCAGAGATTATTAAAGCATGATCTGTGATTTCACTTCCATTTTATCACTACGAATTCTTTGGCACATGTGACAAAGGTTTATCAAGCACAATGACTTCACTCTAGTTTCTTTTCAAGCAAATATCAGAATACTTTACAAAATTGCACAGTAACATGCTTTGGAAAAAAATCAAATATTTTAAATTATCTGTAGTTTGGATTGTTGAGGGTGCTCAGTAAGAACCTAAAATACCAAGCCATAATATTACTAGGTAAGAAATATCTATTAAGGATCATACCTTCAGAAAATTCAGTAAGTATAAATTTTAATATAGAAGTGTTTATATGATACATGGGTGGTTGAAAGTAAATAAATCTCTGTGGTTTCTTGCAATAGTTAAAGTGCTACAAGATTTATTTTTTTACGTAGTAGAATTATTCTCACACTTCTGAGAATAAGCAGTATCTACACTTCACAGTATAACAGCTGTTAGATTTTTTTTTTTTAATAGAATTTCATCCCCCTAACATATGAAACGTCTCCAGGAGAGCTTTAAAAATGAGGTGACTCATATTTTTAAGGGATAAAAATATTGTAATAATATCATTGTTACAAAATCTTCTTTTTTAGATTAACAATGAATACATCATGAATACATCAACGAGAACATGGTAACGTCCGGGAGCTTCAGCCTGTATTTACTATATTATTATCTTCTAAGGAATTGTACTCAATAGAAGAACTATTTTGTTGATGCAACCTCCTCCGAAGAAGTTTTATTTATTAAACATAGTTTCTGTTAGTACCTTGCTCTCTTCTTATCCCCAACCTTGTGGAAAAGACAAGCACATCTCATGAATTTCTAGCCTCTGCAAACATTAGAAGGAAGATAGGATGGTTAAAGGCAGTGGTAAATCAATGTAAGAATCCTTGGCCAGCTCTGCCATAGGCTTTTTTTTTGATAAATCATTGTATCTGTTTGTGTTTCAATTTTTCATTTACAAAGGAGAAACAATGATCCTTGTCTCTCTCCCATTTTGCATTTTCTTTCAGACTGTAAGCCTCTTTGGGAAAGAAATTACTATTTGCAACCTGTATGCATAGTGGCCAAAACTACAGGGTTTGTGTTTGTGCTGGGATTATTCAATAATACTGTTGCAGACTATAATAAAATAAATTCATAGCATACTGCAGGCTGGATTGCTTACCCAAGTCCACAGTAAATGAAGATAACCTCAATTCAAGCATATCTGCATTTCAGAATACAACTGATGACTGCAGGTTGTGTGTGTGTTTAAATTAATATTTTCAAGCAAATACTTAGAAAGGAGATACTATTATTATTATTATTATTATTATTATTATTGCTCTCAGACAGAAATCTGTGCAAATTGCCACCATGCCAGTTCTCATCTTCCTACTGTCTACTTGTTTTTATTAAGAATAAACCTGGTTCTTGAACACCTCATTAATTCTCTGGCGAATTTCCACAGACACCAACTCCATCTAAACAATGAATTAACTAGCACAGCTCTTTTGATTCAAATGTCAGGTATGAAAAATAGATGGTCACTCCACATGCTGCATCCCTGCCATTCAAATTAAAAGTATTTGACAGGAAAGACTACGTTGTGTGCTGTTTGCAAGGCTATCCATGGAATTTGATAATGACAAGGAGAAAGAGAAATACTGTAGCAGAGTGGAAGAAAGTACAGTAACAACAACGTTCAGTGTCAACCAGCCAAGAGAGAAGAGAAGTACTGCACATCTTACTGATCATGAATTGCCAAAAAGAGTATATTATCCTCCACTTGGACAGCAACATTCAAAGTTAGGACTTCAGACAATATCTGGAATGAAACTGATCCTGCACGCCGAAAAACCCAGGCAAGCCGTTGTGCTCACAACTGTTTCATTTTAAGTACACGAGTATAGGGAAGTAATGCTGTGTAAACATCATGAAAGGCACTATTACCAGCTCAATCCTATTTGGCAAAATTTTGGCCCTACCTTCATAGTCAGAGATGTTGGCATCACTCTAGCCTGGAGCCCTCTAATTCTAAACCTGGCTGCCACTTCAGCGGTCTCACTATCCTAGTATGTATTTTCCAGCTTACAAAAGCAGAAACAAATCATTAATTAATTAAATCTCTGAGGCTGCCAATAGGCTAAAGGTTTTCAGCACATCACTAAGCTGGAATCATGTTTATCACAGACACAAGTGGCCAGTCCTTACATTAAGGTAATTTCCTCAACTGATGAATAGACTTGGTCTGTATTAGCCTCTCACTAATTTGCTTGTAGGAATATATCACTCTCTAAAGTCTCTTCCATTCTGTATGGATTGGCTCCTTCACTTCATAATGTTAATGCACAAAAGAATATACTCTACTTTCCACTGGCTTGTCATCTACAGGTCTGTCACACAAACAATACAATCTAAATGCCTTATAGAGCTACATTATCTAACCATAGAAATAAATACAAAACAGCAGAACACAAACTGAAGAATTAAACACCATTAAACTAGACAGATAATTTTGCGAAGAAATTTGAAAACAGATCAAAGATTGAAAAGCCACTTATAAACTGCAATGGTGTTCCAGACACTGGGAGCAGTATGGCAAGAAAAATAAAAAGATTAGCAGATGGACACAAAAGACATAAAATATTCATATAAGGGACTGGAGGAAGTTTAAGGGGAGCATCACTTCCCCTGATTTCCAAATTTTGAGCAGAAACTCAAACAGTTGCAGATACTGCAACTCTGTCCATAAAACACAGCATGATATGTTTGTACTTCTTTATGTAGATGAGAAAGAGGGCAAGTGAAGTGTTATGGGAAGATCAAAAAACGTCTTAATGTGTGGAAGTTCAACCATCAATTAATAATAATAACAACGTTACAGTCCAGGGAAGATGACAAACCTTCAATATAGTTTCTGGGAGATCTGATACTATGCAAATTTCTGAAGTAACTAATTCACAGATACATCTAAATGCAGGACAGAATTACAGCACATGCAAATCTTGAGAAATCTTAAGGAAATAATATACAAAAAGGGTAAACTATCATTCCTATTGCTTCAACTGACAAACAGCTCGCTACCACTGGGCTTTCAAATTACTTGAATTTCTAGTTTACTCTCTCCCGCTCCTGATGGTTTTCCATTTTCTTATTTGAATTGCTGTCTTATTACTTAAAGAAATATAACAACCTAGGTTTGGAGAGGAAAAAAAAAAACAAACCACACATTTATTAAGATTATATTATATAGATAGCAGAGAATGCAGGAGACTGTACCATATTAAGTGACAAGAGGAGCATATCCCACACTATGCTGCAGTAGCAACATGATACAGTAAACATGACTGGAAGGTGAGTCTCACTGAGTCAACATGTGATTCCAATCTTTATTTGTCCTTTCATAAATTAAATGCAGCTGGGACAAAGGCTCAGATGCAGAAAAGGTCTTACAAGAAGAGGGTGAGTATTTACTGCTAGCTCATTTTCAAAAGCTCCAGGTTTGTGCGATTGAGGGCTGAGAAAATCAGTTCTCTGCCCATAAAATGTGCCATTTTCAACTGTGGTGTGGTTGTTGGTTACACCTCAGAGGACTGTACTTTATTTTTACTTGCATCTTACAGCAATTTTGATTATGTCATCTAAAGAATCTCAGTTTGTAAGAGGATGTGGAGCTCTATAAAACAGCAAAAATGGACTTTTTTTAAGGTCAGTGGATGAACTGGTTATTTGATTTAAGCAACTAGAGTACTTTGCCTAAATGGGGAAAAAATGTAACAGAATTAATGTTGCACCATGTTTAAGGGTGTTTCATGCATCCTTTGCCAAAGAAATAAGCTTGTGAAAAGTAGTAAGTACACCTTATTTCATGCATTGCTTGCAATAATTATTTTCTGTAGTTACTTTTCTGTATTTCTGCTGCACTATAAATACCTCCATGGGAGATAAGAGAGGTGCTAGAACAACCAGATGGCACTTGCTTATATTTATAAAATTCACGTCTGGTGATAAACTATATGAAACATTATAAAAGATTAAGAAATATTTGCACTATAATGAGGAATAAAGGTTTAAAACTATTTTTTTATGTTATATAGTAATCTCAACTAACGCTTTAAGACATTAAGCCGGATGATGCTAGAAGTTGTCTGTAACTTGCAGAGTATTTGCCTTGTGTAAAGTCTTAAGTCCCTGATTCTAAGTATATTCATGTGCATAGGTATATTCACATACATAACTGTTGGCATGGAAATAATAGTTCCATGATTAGAAAAGTACAACGCTTTTCAGAATCAAGGTTTATTCAGGACTATTTGCCCTCCTACCTTAACCTCATGCAACTACAAAAAAATAATACTTTTAAGTTTACCAAATAAAATCTCCCTTTGTGTCTTAGTTCTGCTTCTGCAATGGTTAAAGTACTTCCTTCATGTGCTGTGAGATTTTCTTTTTTTTCACCCTCCTCTAAGAGATTTGCATGCATAAACGCCATTAAAAAAACCAATGAGTTCTCCAGGTTCACTTCTGAAGAAAAACTACCAAAACACAATGGCAGACCTAGCTGAAGGGATCCCAGATCCTCATCCACTATGGAGAGACCTTTTGTCACTTACTAGCTTCGCTTCTCATTTGAGAGGTAAGAAGTAACTCCATTAATATTTTCTCTCTCAAAAACAGTAATACTTGGAATTCATTTGACCAACTGGGTAATGCCTATAATGCAAGTATTTACACCTGAGCCTGTTACTCCCTCGTAGTCAAGAGAACTCATGTCCAGAGAATGATCAGTCTCATCAGAAACTAAAATATATCAGATAAACCACAACTTAAAACACACCTTTGCCCCCTCCACTTGCTCTAAAAAGAGCTCCAGAAGACCAACACTGCTTAACAGTGTCTACAGTATAACATCTAAATGTAAATGAGATATCTAACATCAGGCTTTCTATACGCCAAACTTCCAGCTGCTGAAGTGTTACACCTTTTTCTGCAAGACTGAGGACCCCATTAAGAGACTTGTCTCCCATTAAAGTATTTGCTCACTGTTACTGTGTTTAAACACAAAGACTATCGTACTGCAATTCTGGAAAGCAATCCCATATTTCTTGCCATAAATCCATTCCAGTTTGTCAGCTCACCAACTGCACTATGTCCACCACACTCAGCTGTCACCTGCTGTTAGTGGTTACACCAGCGCCAAATAGGGAAATTATACAATCTCCCAAATCTTACCTGAAATTCTTCAGGTTATACAGCCTTTAATTAAATTATCCCTTTTGACTTCTCCAGTGCTCTAGGAGTGCATGCTTAGCTACCTACCCATTAGGATCCCAAGTCTTTTTCAGAGCTACTGTCTTGCAGTAAAGTCCCTGTTGCTGTAAAAATCTTGCATTTTCACTGTTGGGTGTGTGACTTCCAGTGCGTTGCTTCAGCTACGCCTCACAGAAACACCAAGACACTGACGTGAGCACTCCAGACCCCTGTAAGGTTTAGCAAATAATGCCCTATTACCATCCTCATTTCCACTCCTCTCCTCCCTTGCTCTCTTCATTTTCTAGAGTTCCCTCCAGTCTGCTCTTCAACCCTTTCCTTGAGCCCTACCAAGTCGACCTCATCTCCCCGACTCCCGCTGCCATTCCCCGTGTCGTGCTCTACCTGCTCCTCTGGTCTGGTGCAATACAAGGAAGCTAACGCTTCCCCCTTTAAGTGGGATAATTTTTTCACGCTATCTTGCTGCTCCCCCATTTCTCCTTTTACAACCCACCTACCCAACAGATCATTTTCAAATGCCACCTGTGAACTTTTTCCCCTCATTTCAAGCTCCAAAATGAGCTTAAAATCCATGAGTGCTTTACTCAAAACGGCTCACACAAAATCCCAAATGTCCCATTTCTGACCCCAGCTCAAAACCACCGCTCTCCTGATCCCCCTCCATATTGCCACCTGCCTGCTGTGTCGCAGGGCCTTTTTCTCCCAAGTTTTCACTTCCTCCATGACAACTGCCTATATACGGCAGCCAAAAAAAAATATTTCAATGTTTCCTTGACGCTCCTGGTGGGACACCTGCAGTCCCCAGCAGGCTGGGGAGAAGGGCCCGGGGTTTTGGTCGAGGCGGGGAGAGGAGCCCCGGCAGGGCCCCATACCGGCGAGACCTTCCCGCCGCCTTGCGCTCGGGCCTCTCTCACAGTGCGGCCGGGGAAGGAGGAGAAGGAAGCGCG
>VYZM01019586.1:21954-40517 GCA_013398915.1 Dromas ardeola | reverse complement strand
TGCGGCCGGTGTCAGGCAGCCCCGGGTGGGCGCCGCCTCCCCCGCGGGCTGCCCGCCCGCCTCTTGAGGGGGAAGGAGGCGGCGCGGCGGCCGGGCCTGAGGCGCTGGTGGCCTGTCAGGGCTTGGCAGCGGGTGTAGCCGGGGCCGGACCTGCCCGGAGGTGAAATTTCTGAGGCACAAGATGGCATCTGCCCCTCCTTTTTTTGCCTTGTGGTCGTCGTGTCCCCCCCCCCGACTTTCCCCTGCCGTGCGGTTATCTCGCCATGATTATTGTATTTATGCGTTTCTGCCTCCCTGCCTGCCGTACATCCTCTCTGGCTCTCTGCCCGCTGGAAGCGGGGAGGGAAACGGCCGGTTCTCCTCAGCGGTTCCGGATCGGCTGCCGGGCTCCGGGCTGAGGCGAGGGCCGCGCTCCGGGGCGGCGGCGGCGGCGGCGGCCCTTGTTCTTACCTGTGGGCTTGGGGCCGGGCTGGGTTAAGAGGGGTGGTGGGGCTTCATGAGGTAAGGTAAGGTATCAAACCAGGCACCCAGGCGTTAACAGCTAGTGAAGTCGGAATTAAAAAAAAACAAACAAACAAACAAAAAAAAATCTAAAAACCAATCGAACTTCCAATTTAAAGCTTGTATTTTGTGGAAGGCTGATCTCCATAATCAGATTTGACCTGCGTCCATCCACCTGGCACGTTAATGTTGTTTGTCTGTTCTAGTCATTTAGAAGAAGGAAAATTACTTGAAACATCAGGTCAGTTTTTAGGGAGAGGAAAGGGTGAAGGGCGCTGTGCTCTTTTATTATTTGATATCAGTATGCATACGTTCAGTGCCAAATGTAAATAAGTCTTCTGTTCCATGCTGTTTCATGTAGTGCTGATAGGCTCAAGGTCCTGCATGGACCCTCTTAAAACAGTAATTTAGTTTTGCCTCAGTTCAGATTTATAAATGCGAAACTAAATTGGGTAGTCTCAGGGGTACATCCTTTAACCTCTTACCCCCAGGTTATGTTGTGTGGATATTTTTGAAGCTTGGAGTGGTTCTTCTGTTTGGTTGTTTGTAATATTTTGCCCCTGCCTGCAAGCTTTGCTTTAAACCAAGGTGACCATTTATTTCCAGGAAACACCTGTTTGTTCGTGTATTTTATTTCCCTCATGTTTCTTTCTGTTGTTATCTTTCTTTCAGTTTCTGGATGGATTTTATTTAATTTGTGTCTCAGAAAGCAGCTGTGGCTCTTGGTCCAGAGCAGACTTCTTGGAAATAAACTGTTCTCATGTTTTGGTCTAGCAAGGCTGCTGTTGTAAGGAAAGAAACTGTGTTTGATCACTTTTCCAAAGTGTTGGGCAGAGAAAATGGCGGGCTGGCTTTTGGAGTTTGCAGTGCAGGCTGCATTTGGTTATGGTCTTTCATCTGGTTTTTCTGGTAATCTACTGTTTTTCCACTTTGCCTGTCCAAAGTTCCCAAGGAGTGAATGGAAGTACCACTTGACAGTGCTATCTGCCTGTCACTGATCTAGGAGCTGCAGTTCTTAGCAGTACTTAGAATGAAGTCCAGGAACATCTCATTTAGACATTAGCAATTTTTTGTACTGCTTTCTGAATAGGGTAGCCTATTGGTTTAAAATGAGTAACTTTATGATTTAAGATTTATGTTAATACCACAGAAGAAGGAATTTAGTGTCAAGCCACAGAGATCTTCTTTTGTGTAGTAAACTGCCATAACTGGTATAACCAGTCACGTTTTTCCTGTGGCAAGCTCTACTGGAAGATGATGTGGCAGTTAAACGCTGTGAAACCTTGGGCTAAAAGAGTTTCTGAAGCTTCTTTACTGTCAAAACTTCATAGGTGAAACATTGTTATTTCCAGAAAGGTTCAAACAACGGTGTACTCAAAAATTAGATGCTGGTAATTGGAATTTGCCACCTTCCCAATTAAAAAATAATGAAGTCCTTTTTAGATAATGGTGATTTCTTCCATTGTGTTTGTGGGAGTTGATTCAAATATGCACGTTACCGAAGGTTTGCAGGTTCAAGAGGACTAGTTAAGACTGTGTGGAAGGGGGAAGGTTTCTTGAACATTTTTCTTTCACAAGGTTATATTACTGGTATGTAGAGGAAATCACATAGTGCAAAGTAAATTTCCTGTTGAACCCTAGTACAGGGTTGGGTTTTTTCCCCTTAGTAGAGTTTCAAGCCCACCCGTCTTGCCTGTTCTTCTCTGTTATCCATACTCTACAGGGCTGCTAAATTGTTCTGATGAATTCCCAAGTAACCTTTTCTGGAAGAAATGAATAATAACAGCTCTTCTCACTCTTAAAGTAGCATTGAAAGCTGTTGGTACGAGTTGGCAGAAAAAAATGTGTTGATATCTCAGCTAAACTGAAAGCCAAGAAATGTCCTCAAAGACTCTTTTTAATACTTTTTTCAAAATCTCCTCCAACAGTGTCGCTCTGAAGTAGTTGATTCTTCAAGATGTTTTGCCACTTCTCAACCATAAAATCACCCTAAAGACAAAATTATGCCACATGATACAGAAGCATTAAAAATGCAAAAGCCTGGAGAGTGAAGAATGTTAAACAAAGAACCAAACAGTCAAGAACGGTAGAAACATTTGACCTTTTATGTGTTGCTGGTAATAATAGTCTCACGGTAGTTTTTCCTGTGACTATTGTTAGCCATGGCAAACCGGGGGGCATTTTGACCGGTTATGCAATTGCTTACGTCAACCTTGGGAACTGTCTGTTCTGAGTCACTGAAACAGTACTCAGGTCCATCTTGTGAGTAGCTTCGTAGGGATCAGCGCTGCTGTAGGAACAGTCAGCTGGTGTGCCAGGATCTGGGAACAGTAATGTAAAAGTTGAGTGGACTATGCATCTATCAAGAACGTACAGCCTGTATTGATTATGGTGTTTACTCAAAGGGCAGCGAAAGATCACCCTGTATTGTTGTTGCTGTGCATGCTAAAACTGTTTTGTTAATCAAATCTCTAATCCATGGATGTGAAATGATCTGCTGAGGGAATCTAGAGAAAATTATTTTCCCCTGTTCCCTCCCCCAGCATTGTTTCCTCTCGGGTATAATAGCATTGCTTCCTGGCTTCTGCATGGATGAAAAGGTAGGAGGGAGTCAGAAACTTGAGAGTGTTGACTGTGTCAGCAAATAGGGTATCTAAATAAGAGAGCCATTAGTTTGAACTTCTAAAACCGTATTTGTTCATATTTATTATAGTATACGTGTGAAAAGAATTTCATTATTTTTTTTGTACGTCTACTGCTCTTTTCATAGGTTCTACAAAGGGAAGGTTTCCTAAGATTAAGACTCTAGGTTGATCATGTGTAGAATGTGTCACAAAAACCATCTTCATATTGTCTTTTATAGTCTATGCACAGCAGGTGTTCCATATGGCATTTTCTTCAATAGTATTCGACTACTAAGTTTAAAATGACTGTTTTTCAAACTAAGAGAACAAATGTGTATTACAAAACAATTTGATAGTCATTTCAGAGAAATGAAGCAAGTCTGCATTTAGAATGAGATTAAATACTGGATTGCATATATCCCCAGTTTTGCTCATTTGCAGAGTGAGGTTAGACCTGCCAGTCGATGACTTATATTCAAATTATTCTTCCATAAAACACATATAGTACTTACGATGTTTACCTGGTTCTTTCCAAAGGATATTCGCTCAGTGTTCTTCACAAATATAAGTGGAAATCTAGTAGTCAAGTAAAAGGTGTTACATGAAGGCAAACTGATACTATGTGCTGTTCTTATATTATTTCACAATAAGCAGCTGAAAAATTAGTATAATCTGAAAAAGGAATTTAAAATTAATTTTATTTGTAATTAAATATTTTTGTGTAAATGATGAAGCTCTGCATGCAAGTTAACTTATCTAGAAAGGGCTGCTGTTTGCTCATCAATTTTCCAACTGTGAGTCTGCTAGCATTTATTTGAAATATTTTGTTCTGAGGCTACATGTACTATGTTGTCACTACATGTGCCATTCTTACCAGTGTTTTTGAGATAAACCACTGGTTTTAGGAGTTTGTCATTCAACCGTTAAACTAAAAAAAGCCCACCTCACCTCCAAGTGTCATTTCAATGCATGTTATGCTCTAGAAAGGAAGAGATCACTTATGCCTGTAAGTTTGACTTGATAGTCTTCGGAATAGTATGACAAGTATGTACTGAATAGACACAATTTTTTTTTTTTCAGAGGAATACTAACGTTTGACTTGGTCCTTGCACTTTGTGGGAGCAAAAACAGGTTTTAAAAAAACATGGTGACATAGTGCCAAATTTCCACTTTTTAATGTTAGCTAAAACTTACCTCTAACTGCTCGAGTACTGAAAACCAGTGCAGTTCAGATGGATTGATAGTCTTAAATTTTAGGTGTAAGTCAGCAATACATTTCCAATGTGCAAATTTGCTCTATTTATTTTCCACTGTCTTCTATTAATTTGTACATACCAGAGTCGGGAATAGAAAAATAAAAGACTAAATGATAGCATCCTCTCTTTGGACTACACCAGGAAATTAAGGAGAATAATTTCCTATGCTAATTGTGGATTCTGAAACATTAGAAGCATGATAATTCTTTTTGGAATAAAGTAAAGTACTTTTGGAATAAAACAAAGTACTCTGTGTAGTACCTATTTGTTATCTGCCCAGCATAGAAAGTATGAAAAGTCGGTGTAAAATTCAGTGAAAGACAGGTCATTATATACTTAATATCAATAGTACTACTACTCATTTTGTTGGATGTACTCTTTGCATACAGGTGCCTAGGTAGTGCTACAAAATGACAGAAAGAAGACCCAAAGCCACCAGTTTTCTTCATACTTTGTGCATGGTTTCTAATGGTGCAAGTCCTTAATCACACAATCTTAGTGATTTAAGATGCCTGTTTGTATTACTGTGGTTTGTTCTCCACACAATTTACTAGCCTGAAAAAGAAGGGAAAGGGAGGGTTATATTGGCTCAAACTACCTCCATGGAAAACAGACTCGGATTCCTTTGATACTTGTGTTGTTTTCAGTACGTGGTTGGGGTTTTTTCTGCATGTTGAGTTTTGGTTTTAATATTTTTCTTTGGTTTTTTGAACCTGTGAAGAATCATGGAATCATAGAATGGTTAGAGTTGGAAGGGACCTTAAAGATCATGTAGTTTCAACCCCCCTGCCATGGGCAGGGACATCTATCACTAGAGCAGGTTGCTCAAAGCCCCATCCAACCTGACCTTGAACACTTCCAGGGATGGGGCATATTCAACTGCTCTGAGCAACCTGTTCCAGTGTCTCACCACCCTCAGAGTAAAAAATTTCTTCCTAATATGTAATCTAAATCTGCCCTCTTTCAGTTTAAAACCGTTACCCCTCAGCCTATCACTACACTCCCTCATAAAGAGTCCCTCTCTACCTTTTATGTAGGCCCCTTTTAGATACTGGAAAGCTGCTATAAGGTCTCCCCAGAGCCTCCTCTTCTCCAGACTGAACAACCCCAACTCTCTCAGCCTGAATCAAGACAAATGAATAAATGGAATGGAATAAGTGAACTTTTTGCTGGGGTGTCTCATAAACCCTGGTAGAGAAGAAAAAGAAGTAGAAGAAATTGTGTATAGAAATGTTAGTTCCAGAAGTGCTTGCATTGAAAGCAAAAATTGGTTCCAGTGGCCTTACGGGATGTGGCTGTGTCCTAAGCACAATGTGTTACTCCATATGCTGTTGTATCTTTTTTTCCCCAGAAATTCAACAGACCCCCATGAAATCCCAGTTCTAAGAGAAGTAAGTGCTCTTACTGCAGGATTTAGCCATGTAGTTCAGGTATTTCATGCAGAAACCATCGTTTCTGTGCGCTCAGAGGACAGTGGTGAGGTTCTGGTTCAGGTGCTCAGAGTTGGTCTTTGGAGGTTGGTTCTATTCACTGTCTGTACAGGGGCTTAGTATTGAGAGGCTTGTAATGTAATTTAGGCGCCACAGATAGTTGGGGTCAAACAGCATGAATTTCTTTCCCCCTCAGCACCTCACAGGTGTATGAATATAGCAGGAGTCCCTCTCAGTATAACAGATGCCGTTTCCCCCTGTGCTTCTTTGAAGAATGTGTGAAACTTCGTTCTAGACGTCAACTCCTGAAATAGGTTAAAAGAGTAATAATTCCGTTGATACAACTTCTCCCTTATAAGATTGCAACATTTCTTCTGAGAAGTTTTGGATAACCTGTAAGATATAGGTTTCCCAGGACAAGAAACAAAGCTGTGGATCTGTCTGAGACAAAGGAATAGATGAAATGTTGTAGTGGATGGAAGGAACTGCTAATGCAGTGCTTGTACACCAATTCTGCAAACTTTTTGAATTAATAAACAAGTGTGTCAGTGAGTAGTCTAACAGAATGAAAATACTCCTGGATTTAAAGCTAAGCATGGATGATTCTGCGGGATTAGAACATCAGTGATGACTGTTAAGAGCTTTAGAGGAAAAATTGAATCTTGTCATTTGTCATATTTATATAACTGAAACTCTAGATTCATTTTAGCTGAATTAGAGTGGTAGCTATTCATGTAGTGAGAATAGGAATGCTTGTAAGTCTGTGCATAATCGTGATGCTGAATGCCTGTATAGACCCAAACTTCAGGTTTTTACTCTTTTCTTGCATTGATAATACGGATAATTCAGATCAACAGGCTGCTCGGTTCTCTTTTGCTCGGAAAAGGCAAAGTGAAATGTGTTTTGAAGCTCCTGACTCATTGGGTCTATGTGTTTGTAGACAGACCAGAGAAGATATAACTGTGCCCTACCTAATCTTCATCTTGCAGTGAGACTGCGTCTTGCTTTGGAGGCCCATTTACTTGATTCAGTTTGATGACAGCTTCCAGGGAGCAGAGTGGGGGAGACAGGTTGTCAGCCAAGAGCTGTTGAAGAGGCACAGATGGCATTGATTCCCTCACCTAAGCACACTTTCTTCGCTTCAGAGTATTTTACATAAATGAAACTATCACTCTTAACTGTTACAGACAGAAGTCCTTAAAATTCTTCTTATTTTTTGTTACTTAGTACCAATCTACTATTACTGTATTAAAAGTTTCTTGGCAGATTATTAATTAAAAAAAAAAACAACCGTGTTATATTAAGTACATCAAATGTAATGCATGATTCTGCCATACTTGAAGATAAAAGTTGCAGGATTTTTAAGGCGCAGAGTGTGTTGGGATTTGAAGAACCTCAGAACGTATTTGCTGCTTTGAAAGGATCGTAAACTGAGAGGACAGTGCTATCAGTGAAAGTGTGGACTCTTCTGTGTCTTTTTTGATGAACACTACTTTCACATAAGGCACGTTGAATTCTGCTCCCTTCTCGTTCAGTTCCTTTTGTTGTTTCCGGATATATCTCAGAAGAATGTTGTTCAATCTACTGTCTTCCTACATAACTATGGCAGGTCATCTTTGGATGTGAAATTTGATCTGTAGATCAGCATTTGTAACATTTTTGCAAGGAATTTGGCTCATTTCTTGGTTCTGAGAAGTTGTGATTAGATCAACAGTTCGTTTTAGATATAGTCTTCACAGTTTAAAAGATTGCTGTTTCTGGTTGCTTCGTGCTTTCTACTATAGGATCTGTTGGCTCAGCTATTAAGAGCACAGTCAGAGCTGTGTAACCAATGCTCAGCCAAGGGCAGATATTTGAATTAGGGTAAAATATGTTTGCTTTTAATTGAGTTTCCCATAACCTAGGAGAGCATTAAGATCTGAATTTTCCCTTGCCACATGACACTTCTTATATTTACACTCACTGGAAAAGAAAAACTATCTGATTAATGATATACAGAATTGTTTATTATCAATTTAGCCGTTGGAGAGAAGGCACTCATACTGTCTTTTTCTTATGAATAATGTTCAGATGCTACCTGTATAAAGTTGTTCAGCTCATGGGAAAGCTGCAACAAAGTACAATAAAGCTGAAAAAGAGAAGCAAGTGTGCGTTAAATGTCGTATCGAGCATGAGCTGGAAGGTAAGCCTCGGGTATGCTGGAGTTTAAATCACTCAAAACACCATGATAGCATTTTCCTGTTTGCACAGAAAAATGTAGATGGTGTATTCGAATGGTCTTGGAGAATACACAGAATCAGTGGACTTTTCCATAGGAATAGAAATGCCATTCACTAATGAGGGTGCTCTCCCATCAAGTTCCATTCCAGCATCATGGCTAAAAAAATATCTCAGTAGGAAAACAGGATTGTGTGGTATGCCAGAAATATTATGAAGTTCTGTGTGCATTCCAGCTATTTTGGCTACCTGTGGAAATAATTTGTGGATAAATAGCCTACAACCCAAATAAACTCTGCCACAGATGCGGAGGTGCCATAGTTGGCTGTTTGCAGGGCCGTCCCGGTTCCAGCATGTCTTGTTAGCTGTGGCAGAGCACTGCGTGAGTGCAGCTGAACCGCTTCTGACAGCCAGGCTGTCTAGAAACAGTGCAGCTGTATTTCAGTGTCCACGCCGATAGGCTGTGCCAGTCCTCTCTGGTGTCGGTCTGTAAACAGGGAGGTTTGTGGAACGTAATGCTGAGGCTTCCTGGTGGCTCCTCAGAGGGCCTGCTAGGGATTTTTCAAGGGTTTGGCAGGACTTATGAACCCAGCTGGCTCTGTATGGAAATGGATGTTTCGGCACTCTGGGCCCTTGTGTTCTGGGCAGACTTGTTATGAATAGGGCCAGCTCAGGTTTAATGCTGAAACTGAGGTAGCATCTGTCTGTCTCAAAACGCTAGGAAGCACTTGCAGAATTACTGGAGCTGTGTGTGGACTTCAGGAAACCTCAGGTTGAGCACTATGCAGCAATAAATGTGAATTTGGCTACAGTCAGCTGTAACGTATCACTGCTTTCCCTAGCATGCTCTAGAGTACCTATGTTTGCCTCCCCTCCTCCTCCCCTCATTACCTAGAGTATCCCTACCTTTTGTTAGCCAAGATAGAGGCTGTCTGTCACAGAGATCACAAGTGTTGTGTAACTCGTTATCATCAAAGATAATGGAAACTTTCCGATACAAATGCTTTCCGATGGGGTGATGAATACTATTTTTTAATCAGTGTCAGCATAATATTATTTCTTGGAACTTTTTTTTTAGTCTTAATACACTGGGAAGAATAAAGAAAAATAAAGTCCCTTACATCGACTCCTTGTGGCAAATTATGCTTGGTTTTATATATAAAACTGTATGATGACGTAGGTTAATTTTGACTGCAGTGTTTGGGGAGGGTATTGGTGGAGTCTAGTTGGTGTCATGTGCTTCCGTTGTAGTCAGCTTTGGAAGACCAACTCTCTTGTTACTTATGTCTTGTTCTTTGAAAGCATAACAGAGTTCAAACCCTAAAGTAGTCAAAGGCTTTGTGCTCATTTCTTGGTCTCTCTCTGCAGCCTCAGGGCCGGTGTTTCACAACTGTAGGGATTCTTTGTTACATGGTTATGAAGTGTTCCTTTTAATTCCTTGATAGTTCCCTGGGCTGTTTGCAGTCTTCTTTTATTAACATCTCTCACTTTTTTTGGTTAAACTTATGACTTTTTGGGATATCTTTATAAAATCTCACCGCTTTCAGCTATCCCAGATGCTTTTAATAATGTTGTTTGTTACAGTTGAACCAATATCTTAACCCTATTTTGTTCCTGGACTTGAAATAGACAGTAACAACAGGTGAAGTTAGAGATCATAAAAATAATGGCCCTGTTAAATGACTGCAGGGACAGTTTACGTTGTACATGTAGCAGTATCTGAAGAATGAAAACTGTTAGTGCTAAAAGTTTTGGCTATGAATGAAAATAATATGACTAAAACCTGAAAATATTGTAGATAACTTTTAGAAAACATGCTGTACTTTTTTTTTTTTCTTGGTTTGTTGGTTTTTTTTAGTTTTTTGTGTAGCTACAGTGGTCATGATGCAGTGTTATTCTGCGGCCCATTTACATCATTCTTGTGGAAGGTCCTCTGTATTAAACCAGTCACACTGGGCTGCTGCTTGTTCTTGCTGTTTAATTGCTGCAGTCTCCCTGGCATGGTTTTTGTCTATACCACCTGGAGCTCTCTGGGACCGTTCTCTCTCCTGGCACATTTTGAGTGATATCACATGCCAGGAGCCATTTCCAGCAGGCAGTGTAGGTATGACTCCACTTTTCCTTCCTCCCAACCTATTCGGCCATGCAACATTATGCCAGCAGGCCTTGTAGCCTCAAACTCCTCAAATGCCATCATGTCACACAGCAGGATAGGGAATACACGCCCTTGTTTTCATACCATGAAAACACTGTCCTAATAGCTGTCATACAGTCCTGACATTGAACTAAAAAATCCCCACAAATTATATCTTAAGGGCATAGGGTTGCTATGGAGGACTTAAAGGAGTATAACTAAGAAGATCCCAGCCAAAATATAAGGTCAGATGTTTAGGAAGAAAGAACATGAGCTATGCTTGCAAATGAGAACTGTTTCACCGTGACCCTGATATATTTTTCTTTTTTTTTTCTTTTTAGGGACATTGGTTTCCGGGAGAATCAGATGGACATGTACAGTGTGTAAGGTCAGTGCCTCAGACCTGTTCCCCGTGCTGGTCATTTACACTTTGTTCTACATAATATGCGTGTTATTCCATCCAGATAGACTGTTTGCATCCTGTCAAAGCAAGTGTGCTGCTGAGTAACTGAGTCATGGACGTGTATACAAGCTAAATCCTGTGTTCTTATCTCACTCGCGCACACCCAAAGTTGACTTAAGGAGGACCTATGAAGTCAAGCATAAAGGTGTTAGGAAACTGGAGTTAATTCTGCCTGTGCCTTTTGGCTCTAGAAATTACAGCAAAACCGTGACTGATGCTGTCCATTCTATGTATCGTCTGACTCGGTGGTGGTGTAATGCAAACAGCAGTCTGAAACAGTTCTTTCTTCCTCATTGTTTGTCTGTTGGGCTTTACATTTAAACTCTGCTCTGAAGACAGGGTTATGAATTTTCTCATGGTCTCTTCTGCAGTGTTTATGAGCACTTCACAAAAAATTCCAGTTCAGGAAAATTTCCTGCTCTGATATAATCTTACAACATCTCATGGAACTTTGCCAGGAAGTTTCACAGGTACTGACAGTAGAGAGGTTAGAATCGGAAATCTGGGATTTGGCTCCATTTGTCTCCAAATGGAGGTGCATGTGCTTCACAGTTGCAGGAAGCACTCAGGTTGTTTGCATTCCCTGGTTCAGGTTCCTGCAATCTGTTCCAGTCCCTTTGCCGCTCCAGTGCTAATCGTACTGTCTGTCAGCAGCATCACGCTAGATATGTTTCCAGTGTCACGTCTTCCCCTTGCAGTCCCTTTTCTCT
Source organism: Dromas ardeola (assembly GCA_013398915.1). Lineage (NCBI taxonomy): Eukaryota > Metazoa > Chordata > Aves > Charadriiformes > Dromadidae > Dromas > Dromas ardeola. Next base: position 29,182 of record VYZM01019586.1, on the reverse strand, counting down.
CTCGGCCAGATTAGTGCCAAAGTTCAGTTTCAGCACCATTACCTTTCTAGCTGCTTTTTCCGTTACTGTTTTCTCAGTCAATCAGCTTCATTTCTTAGGGCAACCTGTTGGTGTGCCTTCTGCGCTTGGTTTTACCTGCCATTTCCCAGCAGCACCATCTTACCAGCTTCTTTTTCGTTTCGTCTGTAGTCATGCTGCAGTGTCTCTGTTTGAATGCTGGCTGTATGCTGGAGAAGAGAATCCTCTCTGAAAGCAGCAGAGAAGAAGCCAGGTGCTTGTTGTTTATAGGGAGTGTCTGGCTTTGCTTGTAAATTTGGCCTGGAAGGAGTGTGCTCAGTTACCGGTGGGAAGTGATGTGTGTGCCATCTAGTCAGCTCAATGTATAGCGGGAGAGTTGAGTATCCAAACTGGAGATATTAACTTAGAAAATCTAAAGTACAAAAGCATACAAATCATACTCTATGCTCAGGAACAGAGGTGTCCTTCATAGAAAAACCACCTGTTGGTTAAATTTCACACCCATGGCTCAAGATGTGATGTAGCTAGTGTTTTAAAAAAATAGATCAGTGGGACATGGGCAAAAAAAAAAGTAGCTGAACTGTGTTGTGGCTAAAACTCTGGGGAAAAAAAACCTGACTGAGGAAGATGCCTACCATGGACAATTTTGGCTCGCCTCATCAAAAGTCACTGAATTTATGCCAGGTAAACTTGCTTTTGCCTGGAAAACTTGCTAACATATAATAATTGGCAACATCAGTGATACCACTTAATTGTGTTTGTCATGGATTTAAGTGAGAATTGTGTGTTATGTAAGGAAAGCATTTGGTCCACAGATTGAAAAGTTTTCCGTCATAACATGGTAAACAAGATGCTACAATATAGTAATTTTCTACGTGAAAAGGTAGAGGGTTTCAAGTGTCTAAAGATGTTTGTATTAACTGATAATTTCTTATTTTATTTCAGCGTCTGAAGAAAACAAGAAACATGGAAGGTCATAAGTAGTAAGTATCTTGATAATTTTTTCTTCTTCTAAAGAGCTAATAGTGTTTGGCATGTTGATTTGTCACTGCCTGAGTCTATCACACATTATGTTCTGGCATCTAGTATTTATATGGAGTCACTGGTAGACATTCTGTTTAAAAGGAATAAAAATACAAAATGAAAAACTGCCAAAGAATGGAAAAACAAGTGAATTAACTAGATGGAAAAATAGCATAAGTTATCAATTTCCTGCTTAATGGAAATAAGTATATGAACTGTCATATTCCAAGAGGTTTATCTGTGGTTGACAACTTCAGAATAAAGTACATCCCTGTTTTAGTTGTATTTTTTGGTTGCTTAACAAAACCTAAATATGTCCATGATTGCTTGACACAGAATACATTTTAAAAGGTATTGACAAGCATCTACCAGTAAAAATTGTCCAGCGAATATTTTGGTAATGTGATTATAAATCTTTTGTTATCCTTAACATAAACAGGAGACAGTAAATTCTCCAAATTACATTAGAAGCTGAATTTGTCTGTAGTGGTAAAATTATATTCCTCTAGTCCTTCAGTTGGTTTATCAGTCTCTTATTCAGGAATCTGTATTAATCCCAGCATTTTTTTTTATTTTTGTTTTTGGTGACCTCATATTAATAACTCATTATTCCTGCCACCATCCCCCCAGAATTTCTAGTGACCTCAAGTGAGGTAGATATCAAGGCTGGTTGACATCAAATGAATTATGGTGTTTTTTTCACTTGACCATTGAACTCAGATATCAGTTATTTGTACAGCTGTAGCACAAGTTAAAGCACACAACTAGCCAGACAGCTAAGGTCTTTTTACTGCCTTGTGAGTGGTTTGATTTTTTTTTTTTTTTTAATTACTGTTATTTTTAAAGTAATGCTGTTTTTATTAAGCTCTCGTGTTTTCTCATAATGCAGGGGGGATCTTATTTATTAGAGGTTGTAGATTTTGTGTTTCAAAGGTGCAGCATATATCAAGTCAATATAGGCTTTACCTAACTTGAGAGGCTGTCTTGTTGTCAGAGTGCATAATGGTTTTTTTGTGCAGAATTCCACATGAAATGCAGTATGTTTTGCATGTGTTGTTTATTTTGTGCTGTAGCACCAAAAAGGCCTGTATTTTCATTTTAATGAAATCCATAAATTAAACTTTTGGAACTAATGTTTGGGTAGAATTAAATGGGTGAATATCTTTGCTTTTAAAGTTTAGGGAAGAAGCCAAGAAGTGCTGTGTATACGTGCATTTTGAATTTTGTCCTTGCTCACTTCCAGTTTAGTTTCTTACTGTCTCTTTGGGGATTAAGGTGTTGTCTCCTAACTCATTGACTAAAAATGACTAAAGCAAGTAACAAAACCTAGGGAAACAAAATTCCTTTTCAGGTTAAACTGTGTCACTAGTAACTGTGTAGGGCGGATGTGCCACCCTTTTGGGGAACACATGTACCAGTGGCTTGCTGTTTGAGAATGGCCGTAGTATTTCATAGCAAGTATATATATCTCTGTGTCTCAATATGCAAATTGTTCTGTATGTTAGATCTGAGGACCTTTTGGGGTAGCATCCCTGAGCTGTGTGTGTTGTGTGAACTGTGGGCAGGATCTCAGTATCCCACAGTTTCACTTCACAAGTGGAGGGTGTCTTTTTTTTTTTTTTTCAAAATAAACTCAACCTTTTTAATTTTCCTGGAGTATTTCATATAGTGAGTTTTAGCAACTGTTTGCTTCTAAAGATCTGCAAGATCACTGTAGCTTTCTTTATATGGACATAGGGGAAAGGGCATGTACTTTTGCAGAAATTAATAATGGAATAACTCTTCCTGAAAGAGATCAAGATTTCATTGTAAGGCTATATTTTCTATTAAACTATCTTCATATGGTTTAAATATTGTGGAATATGGAGTTTATCTTTAGAGTGCACTTTTTATTAGGTCTGCTAGAGGAATGCAGAAGCATCTGTGAGTAGAAAATAATCCTTGAAAAAGATACTACCTGTTAGGCACCCACAGTTGTCATGTAGTCATTGCATAAAGACGTGAGCTATATATCTTGCACATAGCATCCTCAAAAGAGATGAGTGTTCATCTAATTCTTTATTATTCAATTGTAGAAAAGGGAGGGCAACAAGTAGTCAAGTTCAATTCATAAAATGATCTTTGTGACATCCTAACACTGCTGAAATTGCATGAAAATTGCTACCTGTTTATGCAACTCTGCTAGTTCACTTGTTGACTTGAAACTCTCCTACTAGTTATATAAAAATAAAAAGTTAATTCCACAGGCTATAAATCATTCTGTAATGCATTGGGAAGAGTTCTTTTCAGCTCATTATTTGGCAGTACTACATGCTAAAGACATTCAACTTGAAAGCTGTGTATTATTTTCCAAAGTAGGATGGGAAATATAGTACTAATTTAATTGCTTTGTTACTAATGCATAATGAGGAAATTTATCTTAGAATATATGTGTCTGCATGCAACTGCAATATTCGTAATGGAAAAGTATTAATCTAGCATGTTAGACTTATTTTTTTAAGCATTCTGTTGAAGTTTTGTAATTTCGTTTCTTAATATTCTAGCAATTATCCAAGGGAATTTTATGACCAATATGCTCAAAGCCAAGAAAAATCTGTGGTTAATAAAATGCAACAGAAATACTGGAAAACAAAACAAACTCTTATAAAAGTTACAGGAAAAAAGGAAGATGAACATGTTGTGGCTTCAGATGCAGATCTGGATGCAAAACTAGAGGTTTGTAATGTCTACATAGTATGCATTCTCTGTATTCTCTTAATTTCTATCAATCCTGTGATATGTGAACACATAGTATGTATAATCATGTATATGCATTTTTGTCATTATTTTCTTGTAATATTTTTTTCCAATTTTTGACAAAAGTACCTATGTAAATAAGGGGCATATGGTGGCATTTTGTAACACAAAAACCCATGTCCCTCAAACTTTATTTGGAACCTACCATTTCTTGTATCTATTTTCAGGTTTTGAGGGCAGATTGTTTTTTGGGGTTTTTTTGGTGGCGGGGGGAGCAGGAGATTGTCCTTTGTACTTATATGAGTCATTCTTATCCTTTGCTTGTATCAGTTTAAGATATTAATTTTTTAATTAATATTCTATAGTATATACAAATGACATGCTTTATACAGTTACAAAATACCACATATACCAGAAAAACATGCAATATACCAAGAAGGAGCAAGGTGCATAGTGCACTCTGCTTTCTGGAATTTTTGGGCAGATAAGTGGGTTTTGACATGACCAAAGAAGCTTCTGAAAGTCTGTAAAGTGTAACCAAGAGAAGGAATCCTGCTGTGTAACAAATACAGTCCTACTGTCAGTATCCTCAACCCCACTGGAAAAAAAAATATTAAGGCTCTCCAAATTGAAGAGCTTGAACAACTTTAACACAAAGCAAAAGACAGAGAATGGACTTCAGAAGTGTAAAAATCAAGTTAGTGTCCAGTAAGTTTTATCGGTATTGTTTTGTTACGTAAAGGTAAAGGTTTTACCTTACTGGTTTTCTTGCAGTTTCTTAGAAAATTGTTGATTTAGGATTCTCAGTTTATTTGCCTTTTAGCTGAAATAAAAGAGGCTGTTCTACAACAAATCTTTGTAGTTCTAGCTATAATAGTGATAATTTATAATGTGATGATTCTAGCTATGGGATCTTCGTGATGGGTTATAAATGAAGCGTATTGACGTAAAACAAGCTGGAAGGATGGAACAGTATTTTATAAATATATACCTGAGTTCCTCTATACTTACTGTGTGGCAGATTCATCAGGAAGGGTGCTTTGTTAGCTCAGCTGGGATTGGAAATAGGGAAACTTGTATTTACAGGATAAAAAACTGTAAGCCTGTTTTTGCTCGGACAGCTTCTCAACTGCAAGTTAGTTTGAAAGACAAGACCCATGTAAATGCACAGGAAGTTGGCAGATGCGAAGGAAGACAGTTACTGTACCAGTAGTCCATTTTGCATATATTTGTGTAATGCTTGATACAGCGGAGTTTAAGTTACAGATTGGAGGTTGTAGAAGGACAAACAGAAAGAGTAGTAATTTCCTAGAAACAATCTCCAAAATTCATCAAGACGGGCTTTTTTTCCCCTCTACTTCCTTTGGAAACTGCAGCTTTATAAATTTGGTTAGAAAACTGGAGCTATGCCAGTAAAAAGTTCAGTTTAAATCAATAACTTTCTGTGTTGGCATACCCATGCAAGTTTGTTGCACTAGACTTTGCAGTATTAAAAATTCAGTATGCATGTTGCCATGTGATAAACATGATGGGCATTTTGATAACTTTTTGCTCTGCTGTGAGGTTTTTTTAAGAACAAAGATTTGTACATCTTCATATGTGTCAAAAATATCAACTAAAAAAAAACCCCAACATGAGTACATTTTGATTTGTAGTAGTTTGGTTAACTATCAGCTGTTTAGTATAGATCTGTTTCCAAAATTATTTTTGTCTTTATTTTCCTTTTGTAAGTTATGATTGGTCTATCTGTAGTTTCAGTGAACAATTGAAAGTAAAGCACAAATGATAAGGAAAAATTACTTTCAAGCTGGAAAGATTAGTCATTGTTCAAGAAGAAAATAGTGATCCCTATTAATTTCTACAAAAAATTAAGCTCTTTCTTGTGTTTTAACGTCAGTGTTTCTTTCGTACAATTACAATTTTTTTGTATTTTTTGTTTCAATTTCAGCTATTCCATTCTATTCAGAGAACATGTATGGAGCTGCTGAAAGCAATTGAACTGTATCAAAAACGGATTTGTTGTAAGTATGATCAAATACAGTAGTTAAAGTGATAAGGAGATCTGCATTTGGAATCATTGAACAAGTGAAAAAGTAACAGTTAAAATGAGGAGCTACTAATTTCATCCTAGTTTAAAATAAAGACAACATTATTTGCAGACAGCTAAAGGCAGACTTGCTTATTTGCTTGAAGATCTCCTAGTTCTTAAGTTTTGTATTTGATATTATGCAGTGATAGCTAGCAATAATTATGGGAGAAAGCTTGCATTTTAAGGGGGTGGGTTCCATTACTTGCATGCCCTGTTTAAATTCAGAAGTGTCTTGTCTTAGGGATCCTAACTCTGTTCTGAACTGGTTTTGGGGTTTTTTTTTTATCAGGATTGACTATGAAGAATATTGGGCTTATTAGTAGTTTTATAATTAAGTAATCCATGCTATTACAATGAATTTGATAATGCTGACTTGGCTGTAACAGGTGTACAGTAATTAGTGGCAGTCATTAGTGAGAGACAGGGACCTCATTTGGGAAGTTTCAAACATCAGGTTATATTAAATGACCTCTAAAGGTTCTCTGCAATCAATATTGTTTGATTCTCTGCTGCTGTGATTTCTGGCCTTAGAAAAGAGAATCCAGCTTTGGAGACGTCTTTCAATTTACTTTCTTTTGTGGAATATTGTCCATATTTCTTCAGTCTTTCCTTTTTATTTTGCCTGTCCAAAGAGAGCCAGGGATGATGTTTCAGGATGTGGAGGTAAAATTAGAGTACAGAACGGTAGTTTATTGAGTTCAAGAAGCGTTGCACAGTAGCAGGTGAAATCTCTGATGCAAAGGTGCAGCATGTTCTACCAGACTGTGCGATGAGTCTACATTGGATTTGACTGTCAACATTTGGAAGAATGACACGAGGACTTCAAGAGATCTTTTTCATTATATTATTCCATTCTCCCTATTGGTAGTGGGAAGAAATTGGTACTGTAGGAGGCAGCCGCTTTGGAAGACTAAGAGATGAGGGCATAATGAAATATTTTTGTAAGGATGTGAGATCATGAAGGCTTATGGTCCCAGTTTGGAAGTAGTCAAGAAGTCAGTGTAAAAACACTTTTATTTTTCTTCATCTTCTTGTCTAAAAAACAAACAGTTAATTTGAAATAGAAATATTTCAGGTATTTGAAATATACATTTTAAAATAGTGTTTTAATTGTGTAGAATGTTAAAGTAATAAAATAATTCTGCAAAGTAATTTGAAAATTAATGTTCTTTAAAATGAAGTACTCGATTTTTCATATGAAAAATTCAGTTCTGTAGTCAAGCGTGAAAAATGGAGAGCAAGAGAAAAGCAAGTGAATGAGCTTTGGGTAGTGTAACTCAGAAGTAGCTTCAGTGAGAGTATGCTACCAAAGATCAGCTGAGGCAGTCCAGGTGGCAAAAAGGGATTTTTAAAAAAAAAAAA
>VYZM01019586.1:5100-17184 GCA_013398915.1 Dromas ardeola | reverse complement strand
AAAAAACAACCCACGACTTTGAGAAGGTCTTTTGAACCATTCTTTCCTCTGACTGGCTGTCTGCTGAAAACCTTTCAGATCACATTGTAAAGGAGAGAACAAAAAGCTCTATATTTTGTAACCAACAAAGTAAAGAAATGCCCTTGGTATCCACTTCCCTACATATCCCATCTGTGCAACAGGCATATCAAACTAGTCTTTGAAGATTTTAACGCTTGTAGAAAGTAAACAACTTCTTTTCTAATTTTGGAAAAACAAAAGAACCATTACAAAATTAAAATCCTCAAGCATAATGTACCTAGATAGCTGCTGCTGAACAAGACCCAATGGCTTGGTTTTAGTGCTTTACAAATGTAGTAGGCAAACAAAACTAATGGTGGATAATGTAGTCCTAAATAATTAAAGTAGAGGAGTTATTCGTATTGTCTTTTTATTCTGTTCTTGCTTGCAGATCTTAATTGTGCCATAGTGTGGCAGTGTAATGCTGGGTTGTTAGAGCTCATTTTGGATGTGTAACAACAATTTAAGAAGTCATGCTAGTTTTGTGTTGAGAAAGATACCATAATTACCGATGTAAGGCTTTTGGTTCTAAAATACACCATCACTGGAAAGAAGTGTTTGATCTGGAGCTGCATATCTAGTGATACACCAGCAAGTAGTTAATGAAGGTGATCCTGTCAGAGCACTTGAAAGAAAGTTTTCTTCAGACTTCTAATGGTAAAAATCCGAAGTATTACTTTAGTAAACATCTTTTTTTATTTCAAGTAAACAGTGCTGGTTTAGTGATCTTTAATGCGTCTAATGCATTAACAGTATTTATATCACTTAGTTATAGGACTGTTTTTCAAGTATGTAGCCTTTTATAATGTAATCCCAAATGTATCATTATGTATACAGATATGGTACTTGTTTTTGGAGACCAAGGCTAAATCAATCCAGATGGGTTTTTCATACCTTCCCTCAGAATAGCTCAGGCTAAAAGATCAATAGTTCAGTCGGTATTTTCAGAGCTGATAAAATCTGAGTTAAAACATTGGCATTTTTGTAGCTCTCTTTTAAAACAATGAGGTAACTTGAAAGCATTTTCTAATGCTGTTCTCAAGGCATCAGTCTAAATATGCAAGACCCAGCAATACTACTCCTTTCGAAGTGTGTCCCAGAGCACTGCAGAACAGCCTTTTTACATTGTTATTTGAAGATATCCATGTGATTGTAGCTACTTGAGTCAAACCAAGGAAACAGGTGAAGTATTTACTTTTCCCTGCAGAATTCTGTAAGTGCTATGTACATTAATTCTTTTTTTTCTATGAACAGGTTTCATGGATACTCCAGTGCTGTTGTAGATACAGAGGTCTTCCACCTCAGGTTCAAAGTTTGAATTGTTGCTTGAGAGAAGCTGAATAGCACCTTGACAACGCTGTGATATTTAAAAGAATTTGAATGAGTTAATACCTCTTTACCAAATTCTCCACCACTGATCAGGTTTTTAAGGTTCTTAAATCCAGGCTGTTTTACCTATGTGGTGACTGTACACTATAGCATGAGCTCTGACATGATGCTGTAAGAAGAGACCAAAATTGCCTAAGTGCTGGTAGTCTCCCAGTGTCCTTCCTCCAGCTCTGAAAAAGTTAAGCTTTTCCATGCATTTCCTGAGAAGGAACATGCCAATGTGCAGGGTGATAGGCTGTACCACCAGGCAACACCCTCCCACGTGCAGCCTACAGGAAGACAGAAGAGGCTCTGCTGTTCTGTTTTACTTGCTAAGCTGTCTCAGGTGCTTATACAGCGCAATATAGACTTTCTCATCAAACCTAGACATTACAGTGCCACCCATAACAAGTAAAAAGTGAGAGCTGAAAAAATTACCGTGATGGCCTTTAGACTAACTATAAGAAAAATTACTTCTGTGACATGGCAGGATATGTATCATGCTATATTAATAAAGCAAATTAATCCTTTCTATATTTGTTTTTCACTTCCATTATTATTCTGCTCCTCTGCTTCCCCTTCATTCTGAGGCTTGAAGCAAAGCTGGAGTAGCTTTGTAAATACCCAGTGGCCATACTGAGATCCCTGAGGCAAGCTGCACTGCAGCAGCGTACTGACAACTGGGAACATGGAGGGTTGAGCTCTGTTTCTCCCTGTTGTCTAGTCCTCTCTGCTTTGCCAAAGCTGCTTTCCCAGGAGCTCTGCTTCTGTATGAACCAAACGAAGCTCAGATGGGAGAAAGAATAGGTTCAAGCTGTGTAAGTGTAAGGAGTGATGCGTGTGCTGGTGCCTTCAGGCTTGGAATACAGTGCAAGTCCTGTATCTATCTCTACAGTACTTGTATATTACAGGAATAAATAACTGAGTTTGTAAAACAGTATTTATTAGATGGGGTACTGTCTGGAAAAAAGAGCTGGGTTTTGATCAATATATTTGCAGGGAATCTGGGGGCGGAACAAGTAGAATGGTTTGTGCTGGGCCTCCTTGTTCTGAAAGATTAGAAAAGCCCTACCCTACAGTGAGTGCAGAGCCCTGACATACTTCAGCTGTGCTAAAGAAGTCAAATAGATCCTACTACAGAATAGAATTGTTGGAATATTCCCCAAAAGTGCCTATAAAATTTTGGGACCCTTAATGCCTAGCTGTTACTTTGCATGCAGCTGTTGAGAAGCTTGCAAGCTTGCAGCTGAGTTGTTTGGGCACAGTTTATCATGAGTTCTTTCTAGTTGTAGCACACTATATACTTGAAACAAAATTAATGCCCTTAAAGGCATTTTAAAGATAAGTGTGTCTTGAGAAAAGGAAGGCAGTGGAAAAAAAAAAAGAAAGTTCAACAAGAACAACTCGTAATGATATAACAATAGCTTAAACTGTTGTTTTTATCAATGTACTAGGGTAAGGAGTGGATGATCTATGCAAGTTTTCTGTTAAATATCTTTTAAGAAATAAGAGTTAAAGCTTGTGTGGACAGCTGGAGAATAATGAAGATCTAAATAAATCCATTGATTAAAAGGTCAGAAGGGAAACGCTGAAGTATATGTATTTATTTTAAAGATGTCGGCAAGAATGGATAAGCTACATCTGCAGCCTTACAGGGAAGGTTTGGGATCTACATCTCTGTTCCCCTGCTGCCTCCTTGCCTACTAGCACTGCCGGGTATGAGTGCATTCTGGCTTCTGTGATGATGAAGGGTCTGTACCATGTTACAATGGCATCTGCTACTCTCCTACTCATCTGCCCATTAACATCAGCTGCAAACAGCCCTGTAAACCTGGAGGCACTGTGGATATGTGCAGGAGGGATTTTATATTTTTATTTTTTTTTTAATTCTGTGTTAAATTTGAAAAGTCTTGGAGAGCTGAGGAAATGCAAAAAGTCTGGGAAAGGAGGAAAAACAAATATGATGCTGATCTTTGAAATAAGAACAGACTTGGCAGTTGCCATTCTTGTAAACTTAATTTCAGTTTCTGGTAAAAGAAATGAAAATGAAATCTGTAGTCATTTAGAGGCTAAGAAACTGAAGAGTAAGTAAACAACACAGGTTTAGAAATTAAACTACAGATTTTTTGTTGTTATTTTGCATTTTTAATCATATTATTAAATTAGTAGGGAAAAAATTGCAAATCTGGGTTGTTACAATTTCCTATGAGTGATTCCTGGAAAAATGAATTTAACTTTCCTAGAAAAATAAGAGCTTTCAGGAGTTGAGAGTTGAGAATATTGGCTGAGGGACGCTAAACAAAGTTTCAGAGGATCATAGAATATAAAGATGGAAAATACCTTATAAAGCAACTATACTGTCTTCCTGCCAGGACAAATTGTGCATTTGTAATATATTTTCCAAGTGTTTTTCTACATCTAATAAATATAATTCAGTTGAGGGTGGCACTCTTAGAAGTTTTGTGGGTATTGGTGATGTTCTAGTTCAATTATTAAAAAGTCAACCAAAAGGAAATGTGCTAATGATAATTACATCTGCAGACAATACTGAGCTGGAAAGTCTTTTGGTTTTCCAAGCAGCAAAGTATACCAGCGTCTCAAAGAAAAACGTCTTTGGCCATTTCAGTCACAGTGGTGTAATCGATAGACTCTCAGCTGCCATAGTTACAAATAGCAGTGTAAGTGATTGATGTTTGGAGCCAGCTATGGGTAGTCTCTGTTTACCAACCTCGTTTTTTTAAAAATTAAAAAAAACACCAAGTTGTAGACAGCAGTTGTCTCTCTTTCTTTTTAGGTGATACTTCCACATTAGATTTTGAAGTTAACTTCATCTGGAAAACTTAAAGCGCATTTGTGTTTGGGTGACAAAAATGTAGGCCTTTGCATGTGAGAGATCAGATGATGATTGTTGTGCTCTGGAAATGTCAGCAAGGTCTAAGTAGCTTTAGTAGACCACACATTAGATATGAGGCGTGTGGCACTATAATGTGAAATATAATGCTGGCTTTCATAAGACCTATTAGGAATGTGAGATGGTAGAATCTATCACTTCAACAGTCCATCTTTATCACTCGGTTCAAAATCTTCCTTAAAAATAAAAAAGCTCCGCCGCCCCCCCCACCAAAGAAACCCCAGTCTGTTTGCTGATTTGAATTGCTGCTGCCCATGAGATAAATAGGTGAGATTCCAGGAGATCCAATAATACTCGCTGCAAGATAGCTGCGGACTCTAAAATTAGTAAGGTGGTGTCATGCTGCGCTTTCAGATCCACATCTTAGTGTAGCAATGTGATGGCAGAGATAAAGAGGTAACAGCACGCTCTTACAATATATGATAAGCAACACCTACATATGTATCACTTCTTCTGACATGCCTGTGCCACCAAGGGTATGTTTGGTTTCATTCTGGTAGGGAATAGCAGTAAGAATGTTATTTTTTAAGTGTCTTTTTAATATGAAAGTATATAGTGTTGGAAATGTTAAATTTAATGATTTACCTAGAAATTATGGTAGTGAAAAACAAAACACGCAAAAAAGTGCTCTTTATACAAAATTGCAGTTTTTGCTTTGTCATTACTGTCTCTCCTTGTAAAAGCAGATGGAGCTTTTTTGTAAAAGCAGTGCTGAGCCTGTTTTCTCTGTGCAGTTTCTGCTGTAATGTTTTTTCCAGGTTCTCCAATGTCAAATTCAGTAACGTTAAACGGAGAAACCAAAACATTCCAAGATACTTCACATACAAAATGCTCAAGAATTTTGAGGGAGTTGTGAAAGGTGCACCTTTTCTGAAAATGTGACCTTAAACAGAAGTGTCCTTCACAGCATTTTATAGTCTTACAACTTTAAATTGCCATTTCAAGTACCATTTGTAAGGTTCAAGTAGACAATAAGATAAAATCAATGATTTTCTGAAGCCATTTCATGTATATTAAATATCGCTGATGATTGTTATTGGGTTAAAAGCAAAGTAACAATGTGTGATGGAGATGCCCTTTTAAAAGCATAACAAGAGTATGCCACTTAAAAATAGAAACAGGCTTCTTGGAACAGATTACATCATCATAAGAGGCGTTGCTTGTAGAATAGAGTTGCTTCCAGAGATTGATGCTTGCCCTTAAGAGGCAGTTCGTCATCTGTTCAGTTGTTTTTAAGAAGAGTCTGAGGTGAGATTCAGCCAGATGGCTGTAAAATAGAATAAAATGAAGTGCTGGACTACAGATACAACATATTTTTTAGCAACCTTGTTTCATGTAACCTGGCTGAAATCAAAAAAAAGGTAGACTTGGTTTAATTTTGCATTTTCAGGCTTGTATTTATTTCAAGAAAAGGCAGGCAGATGCATCCTAAAAATTTCTGTTCATATAAGTAGCAGAACTTGTAATTTTTCAACAGAATACAACAGATACATTGAAAAAAAAAATCAGTGATTTAAGTTAATAGTAATGTTAAGTCCAACTCTAATGTAGTAATTGTTATTAGCCCCAGTATTAAAAAGTCACTCTCAAATATGTGACAAAAATTAAGCTCCAAGACTTTCTTATGTCTCATAATTATAGAAATGTGTAAGCATTTAATGTAATATTGAAATTTAAAAAAAATTTTAAAAAGGAACAGCTGAACATTGTTTTCACTTAGTTATTCTGCTGTGTTTTGGTCTTAAAATCAGAAAGAAAAGATGATTTCCTAGACAATTTCCATTGCTTACATGAAGACTCTAACCCCGCAAACCAGTCTGTGTGGGCAAAGCTCCTAACCCGTGTGGATCATTATGTGAATTCAGAACCTAAATGAAGTGTAAAAATGTAAACAGAATAGGTTGAGAAAGGAGATTTGGAAAATTCCCTCAGCCTTAATAATCTGAAAAGGCTAGGAAGATAGCTAAAGAAATATTTTTTAAAAATAAATGAAATACAGATGTGACCGAACTGAGAGAATTCTGCAGGAGAGAAGAATAAACAGGAAGGGGAATACAGCTGTTGGGGAAAACATTGTTTATACAAGAGAACCAAGTTTTTCTATGGTCGCCACTGCCCAGGAATTCTTCTTGTGCTTTCCTAAAATGCCTGGGTACATACATAATGTAGTCCATCTGCTTTTACTTCATAAGGCCTTTACTGTTCATTTATGTGCGACAGAGGCTCTGAATGGTTACAAAGATGCTATGTTTGATTTTTTTCCTTCACCTAATGAAACCAAATTGAAAATAGGATTGAAAAAAGCCCACAAACAAAAGGTACTGTTCTAACTAGAAAAATAGCTAATATGCCATTTCATCTCTGTTTTAGGGATATTCTGCCTGAACCCGGCTTAGATTTCAAATATTGTTTCTTCTGTAATAACACAGTGTGAAGTCTGAAGAGCACTACAGAAAGATTTTTTTTTTTTTTTTTTAATATAGTACAATCTTTCTCAGATTCTGGACAAAATGTAATTAAATTGTTTTGAGGGAAACAAGGCATACTTATTGATGTATTAAATGCAAACCAGGAATAGCAATAACAATGCACGGGATTATGTGCAACAGACATTGTGTTACAAGCGAATCATGATTATTAGTGGGTGCCATTTCATACTCTGTGTGGAAAGAGGTTAAATAGAAAACAAAACCCAAAAACTCAAATATAGGACTTAGTCTCCTGCATTAGCACTGTAGACAGAGTGGCTTTGTGCTCAGGACAGTGGGAGCATCTGGGGCCTAAAAGGCAGTTTGGTCGTCATGGTGACCTTGTTACAGGTATCTGTCTTGGAGTGTTGGTGTCACGTCCAGCTAGGATTTGCAGCATGTGTGTCAAGGTTGTTCCCTGGCACTTCGTACATCAGCCTATCGCACCACTCTTTGCGTTGGCCTGCCCAAAAGGGTCTTGCAGGCCAGCTTACTGGTTTATGGTGCTTTCACTGGGGAAAATGGTATTGCACCTGAACTTGAGCGTTTCACACACTTTTACGTAATTCCAGTTTATTCACTCCCCTCATCTGCCCACTCAGAAGGGGCCCAGACTCGAGTAACGATCTCGCTCAGGCCCTGGAGAATTTAATTTGGATGAAAGAAATGAAAAATCTAAGTGACATTTTCTAACTATGAGGACATTCCACATAAAGAATTCAAGACCTCCAAAATATCTTCAGTAAATGAGGTAAACTGAACTGTGTAATTACTATATGAATAAAATCATGGACATAGAGAGTTAGTTTTATGCTCTATTAGATTTTCTTTACATTGCCCCTCTGGTCTTTCAGTGTTCAAAGGTAGTAATTACCTGTCCCCGTTTCCTGCCGGGGCTCACTGTCTAATTGCTCTCCACTTGCCAGTAGCCCTCACTGCAACAGTGAGAGTGTGCCAACTGTCCTTTGCTCTCAGATTATCTAATATGATGAACACAATTGAGTTATGGTAAACTCAGAGCAATTCTCCGCATTTTTAACACTAGTCCACGTTACTTCTGGTTTAGAGCTGAGCATGATCTTTCAGATCTGAAAGCTCATTGCTTTGCTTTTGCCATTTATTTTGGGTCGGCCTGCTTCTTTCTACAAACCTTTGCAATCATTTTTGGCAACTCGTAGATTTTCATCGTATTAACAAAATGTTACTCTTTGTTTTCAGACTACATAAAGTTATTTGCATCTGTGCAAAGAAACTTAGATTTTTATCAGCTCCCTTGTAGTCATTTGAGGAGAGGAGACATTCTAAGTTATCGGGACCAAACTCTTCCCTAAAGAGGATATATGTTCGTGCACAAAAAGGCGCGCCTCTTTGCAGTTTAGAATAATCTGTGTCTAAGCATGCTGGTGTGGTGATTACAACTGCAGACTGACAGATGTGTGCTCACTACTAGAACTGCATTTGTGGCCTGTAATGTAGACGTCTATCCCCAAACTCTGAAGCATTGCTGCTTAGATGAATGTTGTCCTGGTTGCAATTTTTTGTTGTTGTTGTCCTGGTCACAAGAATAGAAAAATCAATGGTAATTATCTTCTTTGTGAGTCCTGGCTTCAAGATCTGTATTAATGTCAACACTTATTTTTTCCTTTTGGCCTATTAAAGCACATATCCTGGGTTTGACTAATACTGAAACTTGTTACCAACAGAAAGTCGAGGCATGTATTTAGGCTTCTTAAAGTAGAAAAAAGCAAACCTCATAGCAAGGCTAGAAGCTATATATTTAATGCCCTTCCTTTATTGAAGTTGTCATTTCATGTTTGTTCCCTTTTTACAATAATTTGTGCATTGATCCAAGCTGTAAAAAATGAATAAAATTACTGTGAGAAACCTTTCAGTCTTAATAGCTTGAGGAGCATGTTGTGTTCTCTGCTGGCTGGTAGTTGGAGAGTAGCCAGAAGGTGTGAGCTCTGAGGGACAGAGCTGCTCTCATACAGTTTATTCCTTTAAAGACCCAATGTGAATGAGTTTGGAGGGGAGGCTGCGTGCGCTCTAGCTCTCAGCTGTCATGACTGCATGGCAACTCCCTCCTTTGATGCAGTTTGAAGTTAAACAGATTGACCATCGGTAATTTGTCTTTATGCTGGAGGAGAATACAGGAGAAGCCTCATGAAGCCGGCACTGATGTCGGCTGGGGTGTAGCTGCTGACTGCAGCCCTCTGCTTCCCCCCGTAGCCTCCTTTGGGACAAAGCTGCTGAGGTTGGGCCCTTCCCTACACACAGTGTGGACCCATTCATTTGGAGCTGATTTCTTTCTGCACAAGCAGGAGATAGGGAAGTCGGTAGGTAACATGTAAGGAGCGCAGGGGTATGTATTTGAAAAGTGGGGGAAGAAGATTTTTGGAAAGGAAAAGCCAAGCGTACACATCGCCCTTTTCCCGGGGAGGGTGTATAGCTATGCAGAGATGCTGCTTTTCTGGAAGGTGACACCTAAATGGAGCTGAACTGGTGCACACTCATTGCGTTTTGAGACTAGCGTCTATGAGTTTAACTTAAAAATGTATTGTCCTCAGCTTAAATTCAACTAAACAACTCTTAATTTTAAATGTATTGTGTAGACTTACTTAGCATCTGTTTAATTCAAAATCATTTTTAAAACAGCTTAGTTAAACTGCAGAAAAGTAACATATGTTCTCCATTCCTAGGGCTGTGGGCTTGGAGGCTCTTGAATTTTTAAAATGGGCCAACTATGTAACATTTTTTGCTTTGCCTGCTTATTATGTTGTGTTGTGATCTTAATTTCAATAATGATTCTGAGTGTGGTTCTGAAGAACTGAAAACTGTTGCTGCTTTCAGCTTCTTAAATTTAACAAACTTTCCTTCCTTTTACAGTAACAGTGGTTGGAATTATGAAAGTGATCCACTTTTTATATTTGAGAGTAGGTTGTATACTGTATTTGATAGAAATTTTTTTAAAAGCTGATGTATTATATTTTCTGTTTATATTCCATTTTATGTTTTGTTGTGATGAACTCATTGCTGCTAGAGCAATTGGATTCATATTCTGGGATTGCAGTGTGCTGCTCTGTAAAAGCTGTTGTGAGGCTTAAAGCTAAAGATTTTGTTGTCTGGGTTTTGGCTGGATGAACTTGCTGGATTGTGCTGGGAAATATAACTTTGATCAGGGCTGTGTCCAGCAGCTGGGTAAGTGGAAAGGATTCTGCAGAGGTTCTGGTCTCACCAGTTGGCGTGCTGTGTCTGCCCGCACTGGGCCATGCTAGGGGGACAGAAATCGGGAAAGAGGCAGAAAATATCTCCTTAATTCCTGGTAATTCCTTAGAAAAAAACTTCAGAGGTTTTCTCTTGCTGTTGGGCTGTACCTTTCAACCTGTGTTTGGGTTGGTTTTTTTTTCTGTGAAGGGGCTAAATTATTTTTTAATAATGGAGGAGGAAGTGTATTCCTGTTGCTGCAGGGCAGCTGTTCAAATAGTTGTTATTTAGCACAGAGAGCAATATTACTTGCCACAGATAGTTTTCATGTCTCGGGGAAATTTGATTTGGATATAACAAAACTTTGCTCCTGCAAAGACACATTTGGATCCAGGTCTTTGCTGTACCGTAGTGTTGATAGTAGGGAGGAAAAGATACCAAATTCAAGTCAAAAAAGTTAAACAGGCAAGGAAAACCCCCACATTCTATTGAGGCATCTTCAATTAGACTACCTTGTTGACTGAATAGCAGGAAGACTTTTGGCATATGAATTTAGAGTATCTTTAATTGATGAGCCTGTTCTGATTAAATATCTAACCCAGTAGTAGGGCTGCTCCGACAATGTTTATTTTTAGCAAACTACCTTCTTAAAAATAAAAAAAAAAGGGAAAATAAATTAGCTCTATATACTTTTTCCCAGAGGATTCATGTAGTCAGTAACACTGTTTATGCACCAGTCCCCTCTTAAATATCATGACTGAAAGTTTCACTGAGCAGACATCCCTCGAGGACTTGAAAGAGGAGAGAAGAGTGTTGCCTGCATGCTTGGGCAGTGAATGCTGGAAGCTAAGCTAGGCCTGTCCAGGTAGATCCTGTAGGTTTTGGCAATCTGTTTCCGAAATTCAGACGCCAGGTCTTAATATATATGTAGGCTTCTGTACAAGGGGTACACAATTTCATGAAAGTAAAGTACTGAGATCTGAGCTTCTTTCTGCACTGCAGTTACAACTGTAGAAAAGTTGGAGCATCTCAAAATTGCCCCCGCACCTTCTCCAAACGAATCTGTGTGAATGCAAAGCTTATGTGCTGTCATACAGCTAAAACGTGAAGCATTTGTACGTGCTTTCTATTATTTAGGCATGTCTGGGCGTAGGCAGTACTTGAATACACCCTGACAATTGAAACTTAGTACTCCTACAGTTATAAAATTCTATAGCTCAGCATGCTTTTGAATTTTAATAATGGAAAATCTGCTGTTACACAGGTGTTAAAGAAATTATTACCTTGCTGGAAAAGCTCATTTGAAGTATCTGTGCTGCCTTAGACCACAGAACAGAGAGTTGTCCCACCATGAGAAGGCACTCAGCCAGTCTGAATCCAGCATTGCAAACTCACAAACCCACTTTGACCTTCAAACGTGCCTCAGGGTTACCTTATTCTTAAGGATGGACATGTTAGTCTAAACAAAAATCCGTTTGGCCATCATCTGTCTTCATTGGTGACCAATGCTAGCAGCCAGGGACTTGTGTAGAGCAAATACACAGTGGCACTTTCTTGTAGTAGTGTGGCCAGTGTGGCATCATAAGACATAGTGTTGGGGTTTTTTTTCCTATGAAATGGTCTAGTTGCCTTTTGAACCAATGTAAATTCTGGTCATTGCACCAGATTGCTGTGATCAGAGAGCTGCCCTACTGACACAGATGTTGTGTAAAGATCCACCGTCCTTGCGTTGGGTTTAAATGGCTGATTTGGTATAATGCCCTCTGGTTCCTGTGTTGGCCGAAGTCTGGTCTTTTCCAGCTTTTGTATGTGTGGTCTGATGGATTTCCATCATAGTCCTCCTTAGTAACTTTTTTTTTTTCTGGGCTGCAAAATCCTAATTATCATTCTTTTTACAGAAACTAACTTGCATCTTTGATCAAACATTTTGTTCTCACCTGCTTTTTTTTCCCCCATTGCTGAGCCTGAACTGATGTGCTCTTGAGATCTAACTTGGCTTTGGGTGGAAAAAAAATACAGAGTGAAAAAAAAAAAAAAAAATTTTTGGTCCCCTATATAATATTTATGGACTCA
>VYZM01019583.1:0-27461 GCA_013398915.1 Dromas ardeola | reverse complement strand
CCCGCCCGTGTTCCCCGTCCCCAGCGCCGTCGGGGCTCCGGCATCCCGCCCAGCTCCGGGGGACCGGCGGTCCCGGTGCGGGTGCCTGCGCTGTCGCAGGGGATGCTGCCGGCCCGCCCCACAGGGCAGCCGGCTCTGGGTAGTGTGGCCTGTGGAGCCCCAACGCTCCTTCGTGGTGGTGAAGGGGTAGAAACGAATTAAACCTGCAGAAAACCCGGTGACAGATCTACGTGGGGAGAGATAGTAAACGTGGGCTTAGGCAGCGCAATTTCTGTGCAGAGCTGTTACTTAAAACACACTCAGACTGGGGCCCCCACCTCCAGTCCCCAGCAGCGGCTTGGCACGGAGCTGGGCTCCCGTGTCCCTGGTTTACCCCTAATCTGACCCACTTGTCCCTGATCCTTGTGTCACAGACCCCCAGGTACATGATCTTTCCAACCAGAAAGGACACCAGGCTCTCCACGGGCTGCTGCTGGGACATACTTACCTGCCAGCTCCCTCCTGATTGCTTGAATACTTGGGGCTGAGAGTCAGAACCCAGGACTGTGGGTCAGAACAAGTTCCATGAGTGCACCCAGCTGGCGAGGAACACTTGCCCAGGACTCGTACCCCTGTGGCACCCACGCCCAGGGGTAGGGGCAGCACAGCCTCCTTGCCTGCCGAGGTTATCCTCGGGAGCCAGAGGATAAAAGGGAATTGCAGGAGGTCCTAGAGGTGGGATGCAAAGGGTGAGTGTGTGCAGGTGTGCACAGGGATGTGTGTGCATGGAGAGTGAGCACACACAGGTACATGGGTGTCCGAGGGCACTGGTGTGAGGTTGAGAACGTGCGCAAGAGTTCATGGGTGTGCATTGACATGTGAGAGTGCGTACAAACACGTGCCAGTGTGCACAGGTGTGTGGCTCGACCCAGGGCATGAGTGTCTGCAGGTGTGCGGGAATGGATGTGGGCAGACGTGCCTGCAGAGGAATGGGTATGCAGAGAGGTGGATGTCCATAGGTGTGCAGGTGCTGTGCGTGGCTGTAGAGCTGATCCTGCCCATGTCTTGGTGCCTCTTGCAAGTTCTTCCAAAAGTCACATCACCAGCGTGCTGCTGAGTCTACCTCTGTGGGAAAAGCCTTCCCAAAGCCTTTGCATGAATGGTGTTTAAGGGAGCAAGGGGAGGTGGGAGATGTTCATCCTCATGAAACGGCTCCCTTGGAGGCTTTCAACGAAGGTGATTCTCTGCTTGGAGAAAAACTGCACACAGCAAACAAACTGTACACAGCAAACAAACCACAGCCCTGGTTTCTAGCTAAATAAGGGGACTCTACAGTCTTTGACCACCTGCTTATTTGTGCAGCTTCCCAGTGATCTGGGAGGCAGCAGAATAAACCATGAAGTGGCACTCTCTGAGGACCTGTGTGTGCGGTCCCAGTAGCTGGATGCAGGCGTGTGGAGGTATTGCAAATTGCACACTGCAGAGTTTGTGCCGAAAGAAAAATCAGCCTCCCGCAGTGACACTTATGAAGTACACAGACCACTAAGGTAGTGGTATGCTGGAAGAAGCAAGAAACCAACTCCTTCAGCACGAAAGGAGAGCGGCGAAGCTGCCTCACCTGCAGTGCTCTGCCCTCCGGCTCATGGGAAGCTGTAGCTGGGTCTGAATTTTCCTATCAGCTTTTCCAAAAAGCAGTTGCGTAGTTCAGCAACCTCTGGGGCTGCGTGCCTCGCCGCGCCATGCCAATTCCGTGCCTCCAGAGGGCAAAGTCAGATCATGCTTCGCTTGGCGCTTGTGGAGGACCGGGAATGGAAGCGGTGGGCGCCGAGGCAGGATGGTGTGCCACTCAGCTGCTTTTGCCCTCCCTGCTGCTGATGAAAATCCTTTTCCAAGAAAGCACTTTCCTTGGCAGAGCCCAGCATGTAAGCAGCGAGAAATGGATACCCTAACAGCATGTGCTGGCTCTTGTCCCTTCTCCTTTCCTTATCACGCAGGTTAACCTGTAATGCCGGTATTTGTGAGTGAAGTGGGAGTTGTATAACAAGGTGGCCTGGAGAGTATCCTCAATCTGACATTATCATCTGCCTATCTAAAAATATTTTCATCTCTACACTTAGAGAGCAGGAGTAGGTCCCGTTTTAAGCATTGGTGTCTCTTTTGAGTACCATTTCCCACTGGGAGGGAACTCAGACTCACCCAGGCGGATCTTAGACTGCAGATCTCCTCCATCTATAAATCAAAGTGGTGCCTGTTGCTGGAGCAGAAGAGTTTGTGCTTTTCATGTTTGTGAACATTTTGGTTTCTCTTTTGATTCAGCTATGCTGGAGGAAGGACAAAGGTAAGTAAAATGGACAATGCCGTGCATTGGTTAAACATTTGGAGTTCATAAGGCAGTAGAAAACACATGATATCTACAGGAGTCTTAGCCATGCAAAAGCTATAGCTTAGGCTTTCTTTTGGTCCCTGGGACAAAGTTTAGAATCAGCATTTTTTCTGTCTGGATTTCCCAGCTCAGATCCTGCCTGTGCTGGGATCTGCAGCCTTCAAGTGAGTAAACCCCTTACTGGTTTTGAGACCAGGCATTGCGGAGTGTACCCAGCACAAGCGCGTTGTGCCTTGGCCTCTCAAGACTGCGCTTTGTTAGTACCAGGAGGTGCCAGGGAATTACCCCAGACAAAATCCTATCTGCTTGGATCTCCAAGAGCAATTTCTATCCCTGGAAAAAATACAGTCCTTTAGGCTTCATTCCCTGCTCAGTTGCTCCCGTATTACAAACTGCACCATTGGGGTCCCTCAAGAGTAAACTCCTGGGAAGCCCTGCTCTCCATTAACCCTGCGACCCGAGTGGCTTCTCCCACCTCAACCAAACCAGAGGGAAGCGGACATTAAATGTGTGGACAGCCCCTTCAGGTGCAGCACAGTCATAGTGTTGGTTCCACCGTTGGAATTCCTCTCCTTTTTGAAGGGAGGAAACGTTTTGTTTTGCCTCTGTGTCTCAGGAACAGCAGGGTTGTATTTAATGTGCCCCAAATCATGGGTTCAGTAGAGCCAAAATCCCAGATCAGATTGGCTGAACACAGATGATGTGAAATCACATACCCCATGGCACAGCCTGCGCCCCAAGCCCAGCTGCCTCTGTGGTGAGACAGAAAGTTTGGGTTTTTTTATTGTCTCTGTGTTTGGTGCAAGGACTTTGCTGCTGGAAGTGTGGAAAGCATCACAGCCAGACACTTCATGACACTTTGTGACAAAGGAGCCCTACCTGCAGCTCACGATTAAGATCTGAGAGGGGACCACAAGCCTGAGTCTCTTGGAACAAGACAGGTGATGGGGACATCCCTCATTCACTTTCAGAGCATGTGTCCGCAAAGAAGTGTCCAAAGTCACTGAGCTTAAGACATCTTGCACCTGACAGGAGTTAGCGGCAGACAAAAGCAGAGAGGTGATCCTACGGATTTTGGAAACACTTTGTATCCGGAGTGTGGCATGGGGACCGAGGTGAAACCTCTGAGGGAGAACTGATGTGCAGCTGCCACATGGAGTCCTGTCATATGGCAGAGGAGGGGCTGGAAAGCGACAGACTAGTGGGATGTGTCCATTGCATGTTTGCATCAGGTGTTCACATGCCTTGTCTTGCGGGAGCGAGGTTTCACTCTGCATCAATGGCCTTATCCTGTTTTTCCAAATTAATGCTGCTTCTCATCCACTGGCTGAGTCTTCTACGGGATCTTGGGGCTGCAGGGGAGAAAGAATTGCGTGCAGAGAGCATCACGTGGATGTAGCCAGGTTCATGAGGGAGGCCCGAGTTAGCTGTTGTGGGCATTGTTCTGCAGGAAAAAACCCAAACCCACGGTGTTTTTAAAGCAGGCCATGTCTCAGGGCTGTGGGAGAGGAAATTTGACTGGGGCGAGAGGCATGGGGAGCTTCAGTCTCCATCCAGCACGGTTCCACTTGGGCTGGTCTGGATGGCAGCAAGAGGTGCCACCCAGCCCAGCAGCTCCCCGACTGCATGGAGGGCCAGCAGGATCTGCAGAGGGTGTGCTGTGACAGGAGAAGGTGCAGGTGGGCAGGGCAGGCTCTCCCGGCGCAGGACGTCACCTCTGCCCTCTCCCTGGGGGGAAGTGGGTGTGAGAGCAGGAACTGAGGGAACGTACCGAGGAAGCTGGGGAACTGGGAGCTGGGGAAGGGAGCGCAGGAGGCTGAGTGTGCGCCAGGAGTGAATCTTCCTGCACATACAGCACACTCCATGCTGGGTTTCGTGAGGAGGAACAGCCACGGCTTGTCGCCCAAACCTAGGTCTGCCAAAACGGCAGGTTACGCATACAACCTCGCTGTGCAAACTGGCAACGAGAGACTCATTAGCTGAGATATGGAGCCACAGGCCAAAGAGTAGAAAACACTACCTGTGACCTAGGCAGCAAGGAGCAGACACCTTCCTGGTGCAAGTGGAGTGGGTCCAGCCTAAGCTGGACAGGCCATGATACATTCATTTGTCCTCCTGCTGAAGCAGTTTTAGAGCTGCTTTGCAAGAGAACAAGCTGCAGGTTCTTGCCTTTGCACCGCCAAGAAATCATTGGTGGTTCGGCAGATCTGTCAGGTGCCATGAAGAGGAGGAGCTGACTGTTTCTGGGAACATGCAAAGCAGAGTTAGGCTCTCTTCTGTAAGCCGAAAATCACTTGCTATGCTTTGTTTCTTTTGCAGGTGGTGTGAGGTTTGCATGGCTCTTGCTCCCCTGAAGCCTATGCATTTCAGCAGCTCATGAAAATCGTCCGGATGGGTATCTTTGAATAGGCATCAGGCTCTGTTGGCATGGAAATAAGTTCTTTCTGTTTTGCCTATCAAATGCCATATTTGGCCCGTCATTCAACAGTTTGGAGAGGTTTAATCCCCTCTAAGGCTGGCCTAGGTCTTTGGCATTCACACTCCCCATAGCGAGGTTCACCTTTCCCCTCCGAATCTTCCTTGCAGCTTCCCGTGGCCACTGCAGGCCACTGTGTGCACGGCACAGTGTTAGCTTTGGGTGTAGTTTCCTCTGTTTGTGCCCCGGTGTGACAGCAGCAGTAAGGCTGTTGCAGAAGGCAGAAGGTACGGAAAACACCCAGCCGGAAGAATTTCTTCTGCACGTGGGGCCACCAGCATTAGTGTTGCTCATGCCACTAACTTCGGTAGGGCAGGTGAAGGCCAAGCATGTCCGACACAGCGGTGGCTTCAGATCATGCAGGATGAACATCTCCTTCTCCACGTTTCCCAGGTGCCCTGCTGGGACCTGTCTGCTCTGCTGGCTCACAAAGGGCATCACTGCCCTCTGACGGGAGCTCCTGCGAGGGGACCATGGGTCCGGAAAGACCCTGAGGCTTGTGGAAGGGAAGGGTGGCTTGCCATCTGAAGCCAAATTTTGCTTGCCGGAGCACTAGTTCATCCCCCTCTGCAGCTAGTGGTGAGACCTGATGCTTGATAGAAAATGATAGGATGCAGCAGTTTAGAGAGAATTGTTTATTTCTTGCTTTGGAAAAGGGGAATTTTATTTAAGAATAATTATATAAGTTAATTAATTGTCTTACTGTTAGCAAAATATCTTTGCAAATGTCCTGCTGTACTTCAATATGTTATTGGGAAAGAAATGTAGTTTGTTTTCTTTTTCCTTTGTTGCAGACAGAACAACATTGTCCTGGACATCATCTTTTTCTAACTGTCACTTCAGCGTGGGATGGAGAGGGCCAAACTGTAGTGTTAGGAGATTAATTTCCCAACACAGGTGGGAGAAATTTCTTGGTGGTATTCTTTGTTGGTGATGTTCTTCATGTTGCTCCACCCACGTATGGATATTTAAAAGTCTTTAAACAAATTGCAGTGGAATTGTCCTATAATTTAGTAATGAATTTCCTGTCCCGTGATGAGTTCTGCACTGTAGTCCTAGCAGAAGACTTTGCCCATGGTCACAGAGAGTAGGTCAGCCAAGGAGGGAAGCAGAGGAAAGAAAAGGTATTGGGAGTCAGTAGATGGGAGCAGCGGAGGAACACTGGCAACACCTGAAGCAGGGGAAAGGGAATGACAAGGAGAAGCACCATGGAAAAGGAAGGGTTGGGGCTGGATCTGGAAGATGAAGAGCCTTTGCTGGAAGACCTGTTGGGAGTTTTCTTTTGTGGAGAAGATCTTGAAGGGATGGACAAAAAAAGCTGTGCCCACCAAAGTGTCTTCTCCTCCGTGTCTTGGCGTGGAATCAAAGAATTTCACTCTCAGCATCAGTTTGGTACAAGCAAATAAATAACAAAAGTAATGTCACAGCTTTCTAGGACTGGTCTATACAGAGCACAAAAAACTTTAAGTGCTGTGAGCTGCTCTGTTGGGTTCTTTTAATTTTTTTTTTCTTTAAATTAAGGAAAATCACTGATTAAACTGCATTACTGAGTATTATTAAATGAACCAGTTGTTGCCCTTCCTTCCCTGGAAACTGCAGCTTTCAGCACACTTTGCACAACTCTACTCGATTCACAAAAGCGAGATGCTTCAGTAGGTAGGTTCAGGCACCCAGCACTTTTGTGTGTCAGGTTTCTGATGCTTGGAGGTTTTCTGGGGAAGTTCTCAGCGACGAGGCAGGTCGGAGGCAGAGCTGGGGAAGCCAAGACAGCGCGGTCAAGGTCTTCATCGGGGGTTGCAAGAGGGGCACAGGCACAGCCGCAGCATGGCCCTGGGGCTGGGGGAGAAAGCCCCAGCTTGAAAGTAGCTCCCAGTTAAAGCTGAGTGGAGCCCAGTTAAAACTGGGCTCTTTCCTGGCCTTGGGCACAGCCAGATGGATGCCCAGGACGTGGGCTGTGCCCTGAGCCCTTCCCGAGGCAAGGAAAATTGTGCTTAAAATGGCATCTCTGCGCCTGTGCAATGCTTAAAGCACCGCTGACTGGTAACTCGTCCCTGGCTGTGGGGGAATTGTGAGTGCCACTGCCATGGGTGAATTCAGATGTCGGGTAGACCCTGATGAGGGATTGGTAAAACCCAGCGCTACCAACTGCTGTAATTCCATGAGTGAGGGATGTAAATAGCCTTTATTTAAAAAACAAAAGGTAAGATGGGCATAGTTTGAGCTTATTGGCACTGGCAGACAAAATCTGAATACTTTTACAAAGAGCTCCTGTTTTTTTCCCTTGGCCCTTTTGTTCTCATTGCCACTCTCTGACCCGTTAGCAATCACCATGGTGATTACCAAGTAATGCCCTATTTACAAGTACCTACAGAAATTTGCTGGAGTTTTGCTTGAGCCTGTAGCAAAATGTCTAGCCCCAGACGAGGAGACAGGCTATTTCTCAAACTCAAAACTTTTCTTTAACAAGGCTGCAAAGGCTGTGAATAGCTGGAGTCCTGCTGAAGTTAACCGACCTGTGGGGATTTACACGAGATAAGCATCTGCCCAGCAGTTACCTGAGGCCATACATGTTTCCAAAAGCGTGTAGGTCATGGTAATCTGCATAGAAGAAGTGTTTTTAAGTTTCATGCTGCTATTAAAAATATACACTCTACTGTGTGCATTTCCAGGGACAGCAAAAAAGTTTCAGAAATCTCTCTTCGCCTTGTTCTGTGACCAGTAAGTATTTCACATGTGAAATCTACGCAGTGGGAGAGGTTTCCCAAAGGGACGGTGGGATCGCCTTCCTTTGGGCTTTTTAAAACTTGGCTGGTCATGGCCCTCAGCAAGCTGATCTAACTTGGGGCATAACCCTGCTTCGCACTTTTGCTGGAGCAGAAACCTCGTCATTTCTGCAGTTCTCTCTGTTGCTGTGGGAGAAACATGATTTCCAGGAGTTTATGTCAAGTCATCTCAAGTCCTGTCAACGGTGTAGGAAAATGACCTATGGACACAAGAAAAATGACTTCTCAAAATGCCAGGTGCTCAGATCTTATTTCTCCCAGCTGGCTCTGATAGTTTTGCTTATGCAGTTTGGGTCCTTATATGCAAATCACAGATTTGCCACCATGCTGGACCATTATCAGAAAACAGATCTGCCAGAAAGTTATTTAAACAATCACTTCCAGGATCATGTTTTGGACAGGGAAAGGGAAGGAGAGGGGCATCTTTTTGAGGCCTTCGAGTTTCCCTCCTCTTTATTCCACTACGAGACAATGCGATTTTGCTATGTGAGAGTGTCTTTATTACCTTGAAAAACAAAGAACAAGGAAAAGGTGGAAAATTAAATGTGACAATGCAAAAAAAAAATACTGTTTTTTTCCTGTAACAGATGTTTATTTAGATGTGAACATCAGAAAAGTTCTGTAGGGCAGGGACAGGCTAAGATCTGCTTCCGGCAAGTAGGTCCCAGAGCAGAAGACTCTCTGGCCTGAGCCACGTGCTGAACGCAAGAGGCACAGGACTGACCTTGGCCATCAGCAGAGAGAGAGGCCCTCCAGAAGGTCCTTCCACCCCAGGAGGACCAGAGATGGGCTCAACCCAGCCCCCCAGCGCTCAGACAGGGAAAGCCAGGGCGGTGCACCCCACGGGCAGCACGTGGTGCCCCTGATCCCTCCTGGGGGTCCTCAACAGTGATCCTCGGGGTCCGAGGTGAGGAGCAAGCCAACACCCCTGCATGGACCACAGCAGTGAGGTGGGGGGGACTCACAAGATGGGGGGCACTGGCGCATCCCCTTGGCTGGGGCTGCCAGCCCCCCGCTGTCAGCCACGCTGTGGGGTGCAGAGGGCTCGGCTACCCCTGTGAGACGGGGTGGTCCTTGCTGGTCCAGTGCAAATAGCTGAGCACTCGAGGTAATTTCTTTCAGTCACTTGTTACACAGCTTTATTGAATAGGGAGTGTCGATTTTTTCTCCTCAGAACTAGTCTGGGCAACACTGACAGAGGAGTTGAAAAATAAGAGCTAATCCTGCAGGAATGACTCATTCTGGCATAGGATTTGCAGAGCGGGATGAGAAGTTCAGGTAAAACAAAGGGAAATGGAGGCCGTAGTAAAACTCTGTGGTTTGGAGCACGACAGTTTAACTGCTACAGAGTCGAAGTTGGAAACCCCCTCCCAACAAATTGCTGTACTCAAAACCTTGGCAATGTCTAGAACAAGTCAATATTCGAGCACACTTGTTCCAGAAACAGAGGCTCTTTCCCATGGGAGCTGTACATTGGATTGCTAATTACCATGGGACTGGAAAACAATTATTATTATTATTATTTTTAATTAAACACAAATAAAACAATGGCTGTCCCTTTAAAGTTTGACTTTGAAATATTTTCTGCATTTTTTAGCAGGGGTTACACTGGCCAAGTCCAAACAGAGCAGCACTGGAGTTTTGACAAAGGTTTAAGCTTATTTGCAACCAGGTTTCTCTAGCAACGACAACATGGTAGTTGCGGTGAAAGCACAAGCCCAGCCTAAATATCTGGGCTGGGGAAAAGGAGGTTGGATTTCTTGAAAGTATAGTAGACCTACAAGAAATCATAGAAATTATTTTTCTCTGCATCTTTTGGCAAGTCTTTGAACTACTTTAACTTGCTTTCTTCACCTGAAGCCTTTTCAGACACATCCAACGGGTTGCAGAGTAGTAGCTCAAGAAAGATCACCTCCAGAATGTGGATTAGAGGAGGTAATTTTCCCCATTATTATTTAAAACATTTCACCTTGTAAGATAAAGATGTTGGTGCGGTAACATCAAAAAGCAAAAGCATCATGGAGTCAGAGAGAAGAGGACACTTTTCCATCTCAGCCTTTTCCACACCTGTTTATTAATGTGAGATGTGGCACTTGCAGAAAAGTTGTGCTCAGGTGAGGCGATGACTTAGAAAAGCTCATACGTTATGAGGCATAAAACACTAAGGTGTTAAAGGAAGTTATTTCCGAAATGGCCAGAACATTAGCTTTCAGTAGAAGTTCTGCAAGCCAGGAGGGGAGAAAAACAGTTGGCCTTCATGGATGAGCTGAGACGTGGTAGATCTCTTGGTGCTTACACCAGGCAGGCAGTGGAATGCTGGAGTTCCTGTGGCAGGGCTTCTGCAGAGACAGTTGGTGTCTTGCCGCTCTTTAGACTTTGCTGTGGGCAGATTTGAGCTGCAAAGGAGTCTCCGGCAGCAACAAAGGGGAGAAGGCTTGCTGGAGCTGTAAGGCTACCCGGGACTTGGTGGGGACCTCCTCAGGTTGTTCATGGGGCTCAGGCAAGGCAAGGCCAGTGCGGGCTGCAGTGCACGCTGGCACATTCCACTGAGGATTAGCCCTGCAAGGAGTGTGGTGCCGGAGGAATGCCCGCCCAGCACAACCTGACACCCACAGTCTGATACAGCCCTGAAAAACGGGGTGGGTCGTGGCAGCTCTGGCTGCGCCATGACACCTTGGTCCTGGGTCAGGGCTGTGTCACGGGGGATGCTCTCCATGTGCCCAGACCCTGGGGGACAATGGCCTTGCATTTTGTGTGGCTGGGCTGGAAGGAGCATCCCCCAAGGGCAAGGGACCCTGGGTGAGGGCACTGCCAGAGGGCTTTGATTCATCTCCTGGTACAGACCGTGGCACCAAGGCTCACCACTGCTACAGAGCAAACTGGACGCTTGGTTATGGGGAAATGGGTTTTCATTTCAACACCGTGGGGATGGAGGGTCATCCTCCTTCCCTCTTACATGTCACAGCTCTCAGTGTAGACACTGGCCTAGCTACAGAGCCACCAGCGCCCTTGTCAGTGTGGCATCAAGAGGTGTGTGCTGCTGCGTGTCCCTTCCTACAACACCCCCTTGGGCAAAGAGGGTCGTCGCCGTGGCCAGGAAAGCAATGTTAGTTCATGTTGCTGTTTTAAGGCCAGCTAGCAAGTCCAAAATAAAACTCGGTCAACTTCTGATGCTCATCCCAGCTTCTTCCATCACAGAGTTCAGCCTCTCCCCACGGTGCACACGCGGGGGGTTGACCACAGCTGGCTTTCTCATCCCAAAGCTTCGCCTAGCCCCAGGCACCGCGCAGCTTGCATGGCAGGCAGATGGTGGTGCCTCACCTCTCTGCCGAGTGATGGCTGCTTCGGCACCGCGTGAGCCCCCGGGGCCGGGGCTGGGTGTGGAGGGAAGAGCATCTCGCAGGGTTGCTGTGCACAAAGACGGTTTCCGATGAGCTCACGGTGGGGTCAGCGCCAGAACGAGGGCAAACGGAGCGTAAAGATGGTTTGCGCCCACACGCTGGCCCGATGCAACCCGTATTTTGTAAGTGGGATTTAGGTCCTGATCAAGTTCCTGACAGATTATTGCTCAACCTCCTTGTAAGGGCAGCGGTGGCATGCGATAGGTGAAGGCATTTTTCCTGGTACAGCTGCTAGGCAATAACTTCTCTGCTTTGGGGTTTGCTCCTGCTCCCTGTCTGGAGGGGCTGCCAGACCCTGCTGCGATAGCCGGGGATGCTCTCCCCTTACAGGTAGTTCAGCGGGTGCATTCCCGGCAGCACCCAGCGCCGCGTGTGGCTAACCCGGCAGATAGCTTGTCCTGCCACATGAAGCAGAGACCTAGGAGCTAGTCCAGCATTAAATATGTTGGGAGCCTGAGGCTCAGACCTTGCTTGTTCTCCCGCTTGATAGACCCAGATAAGGTCTGTCTCATCTGCCCAGCTCCTGTCTGTGCCACGAAACACCAAGGCAGAGTCTCAGCAAATAGTCTGGAGATCCCCTGAGATGGAAAGCTGCACATCAGGCTCATGATCTGGCTGAGACCATCTCCAGCACTTTGTTCACTACAGACCTGGTGGCAGGTGGACCTTCAGAGCTGTTCAGGAGGAGGTGGGAAAGGAAGCAGGGAAGCTCTGAAGGCATCACAGAAAAGCCACAGCAGACACAGAGAGTGCCGTTTCCATCGTGGGTTGATAGGAGGAACAGAGCATGGTCCTTCTCCTTTCCCTGTAACATAGGCCAACAGCTGTTGGCTGAATTTGGAGTACTCACCATCACAGGTGGCTCTGGGACCTGCTGGTGACAGGGACAGCTGGACTGAACTGCTCCCTGAAGTCCCTGGCGCCCAAGTCTGCCAAGCACTGCCAAAGAGAAATGGAGGCTGACACATACTGACATGCAGAACAAAGTAGGGCTGGGGGCACGGCCACGGAGAGGCTGAAGGAAGGGACCAGGAAGATCCCCAGGGGTGTGAACTGACCTCAGCCAGATCTTCCAGGGGCAGAGCATTGATCTTTTGCTCTGCCCTCATTCCTTCACCATTAGGAAATGGTTCTGCATCAAAAGAATGGTGTCACCTTCCCTTCTTTACTCTACCTTCCCTTTCCTGGGAACCAACAGAACAGCAATGGCTATGGAACTGGGATGAATGATTTTCCATCTCCTGCATGTTATGCCCCTTGGAGCCTGAAATCTGTCCATTTTCACCCCAGACCCTCAGCCGATTCCTGGCATTATCCTGGGTAGATATTCCCTCAGCTCAGCTCCTGTTTCCTCTCTGTGAACCAGGGATAATGGTATTCTGTGTCCTTCCCCAGCAAGGTCTGGCACATTTGGCAGGTACTAGGTAGGAAACATCTGAATCCAAACCTCAGCCCTGACTCATTACCACTCAGGCCCTTAAAATGTTCCCGCGCAGCGGACTTTTCTCCCAGAACCTTTCCCAGCCTTCTAGGCATTGAGCATGAATGGCACAGTGCCGGAGAAAGACACTGTGCCTTTCCTAAATGATGCCTGAGGTTCTCCTCCATTTTTTTGGTTTTCATCATATTCCATTTCTTTGATTTTTTTTTTTGTTTGGTTTTTTTTTCTGGTTTTTGTTTTTTGTTTTGGAAGCCTAGAGGGCTCTCAGGAGGGGTCACTTCAGGAGAGAGGCAGCAGAAATACAGACATTTCTTTCTGGTTTTATTCTGAGTCAGAGTAGGAGTTTTGGTGCACAGATTTATGAAAGTGCTCACTATCTAAGTCTGCTGCCCCAACACCTCTCTCGGCCCAGCGATGGAGGCACCTGAAGCTCATAGGCATGTCACTTCTCCTGGGCTGTATCTATACCACCGTGCAGAGCATGCTGCTCTTGGGCAAATGGAGAGGAATGTACCACGGCTTGCAGAACTGGAGCCGAGCTGGGAAAGATCTTCTGCTCCCAGTGCTCAGAGCAAGTTCACTGGCGGAGCCTGGTGCCGGCAGCCCCCAGCCCTCTCCACCCGGAGCCTGCACGGACAAGGACGGGAAGACACTCGGGCTTCCAGGGCTCCTGTCCCTACGGGTGGGCTGTAGATAGGATGACTGTCAGGTCCTGCAGACCCAGGGCACAGGGGGTGACGGATTAGCAACAGCACCAGGAAATACGCACCCCTATGGGCAAGGATGAGCCCAGCAACACGTTCAGCTCTTGGCATTGGGCAGGGGTGGGGAACAGCAGCCAGCACTGCTCTGGTGGCACGTGCCAAGTCCTTTAAGGGGCTGGAGGGGTACAGGAGTCGTTCTCCTGGATCGGCTGACATCATCTTCGTGACCAGTGTGAGTGTCTTCTGCAGTGGAGCAAGATCCAGACCACCCCACCATGAGCTGTGCTACTTACTGCTCCGGGGCTGGAGCAGCCCCAGTCTCCAGCTGAAATGGCACAGGACTCTGAGAGGGTCACCTGGGAGCCACAGTTGCCCCTGCCAGAAGGAGTACATTGTGCCTGTCCTGCTCCAAGGACTTCTGGAGTGCTGTTACATGAAACAGCCAGTGCCTAAAATGCGCAAACACTCTTCTGGGCAGGAGCACAAGTGGTGCTGACCCTTGATCCCTCTTTCTGGTCCATTGATCTTTAAAAAGCTTAGCCTTAGTAGAAAGGACTGAGACAACTCCTCCCCATGCCCTCCCACTCATGGAACAGCACATAGCCTGGAGGAGCAGGAATTGCTCTTCAGAGGGAGGAGGTGTGACCCCCTCGGGGTCTCCCTCAGGCAGAGATGGGGTCGGCATGGGGAGCCCAGCTCACCGAGTGCTGGGCTTGGGAGACAGAGCAAAGGTGCCCTCGGGAGAGGGGGGCATGGTGTCTGTGTGGCAGGACGCGCGTTTCCACTGCAGACGTGCTCCCAGTGCTCCCCATTGCCCGGCGGAGGCTGTGTCCACCCACGTCTGCTCACACCAAGGAGGGCCAAAGGTCCAGCACGCACCTCAAGCACCAGGTGCCCTAGCAGCTGCGGGAAAAAAAGGCTGTTTTGGGGACTGAGCTGGACCCTGACAGGGGGATGTATTCACAGATCAACACCTGAGCGTCCTCGCTGTGTTCATGGTTCATTACCAGCAGACTGCTGAGTAACTTCTGGGTAACAAGAAACAATATTCCCCAAATGCAGCTCTGCAGTGATTCATCAGGAGAATCCTTATCTTCATCTTTCAAAAGCTTTAGTCATTTTAATGAAGAAACAGCTTCCTGCTGGCTGGATGGGCGGCTACCCAACACAAACTGCAGATATTCAAAGAGGAGAGCCTGTGATCCATTAGTTGGCTAAGGGCTATTCTTCAGCCCGAGAGCCAGGATAATCCTAGGTGGGAACATCCACAAAAAGGTCAGCTGTTAGAGGCATTTAAGTGCCTTTACATTGGTATCTAGAGACCTGCTGGGAAGCTGAACCCTATGGAAGACCTCCGGTGACCTCTTTCACAAGTCTCGGGGGTAGGTTTCTAAATCACTGAGGCACGTCTGAAGGCTTCGCTCTCTGTTTTCTCTGTCACTGGGCTTTCAAACAATTGCATCCTTGTCACACATTTGTCAAAGAGAAAGGGGGAGATGAAGAAAGAAATTTCAATAGTCTCAGGGTTTTGCTTACAGCTGCGTTAATGCTGAATAGCACGCGGAGGTAGAAGGGATATCCTGAACAATGTCTGGTCTCCGGGCAGAATCCGTTTCCCATGACAGTGCCTTTCTGAAGCAGGAATGCCAGCATGAAGCAAAACTTGTTAAAGTAGTAAAAGAAGAGGTCTCTATTGTGTCCTGCGTGACAGAATAATCCTCCCTCAAGAGCAGATTGCTGTCATTTTCCCTGCCATCTGTGAATTTTGGCTTCAGTCAACTTCGTGATTTTACGAAGTATAAAATTAAAGTCCTAACCCTTGAAAGCAACACAGCCAACCCCGCAGGATCTTCCTGCAGACATGTCCATGGCTGAGGATGGAGTTTTCCTATACAGACGCTAAAATGTCTGACTGGATCAAGCTGAAATAGAGTTCCCTGTTAGGCAATATACTTGACAAATACAAACAAACATTTTCCACATCTCCCTCTGTTCCACTGGCTAAACATCATTCTCCCTTTTCAGTGCTTTATTCACAGGTTATCATTCTCCTCCTGATTTCTCTTTAAAGCTTTCCTCTCCAAAGCGCCTGGGAAAACCCGCAGACAATAATTTAGCGTTGTCTTGCTGCTGTCTCCCTTTCTCCAGCTCCTCCTGCCCTGTGCGTGTTCCATCTTTCTCTTCCGCGTTTTTTCCCTGGACAGAGGTGTCTCAGCTCACAGCGCAGCCTCGCCAGTGTTGCATTAATAATTAATCACAAGCGTCATCAGCATTGTCAACACCCATATAGGGGAGCTGAACACCCCAAACAGAAGTGAAACAAGTATCCTGGGCTGCCGCAGTCAGACAGGCCACCTCGGGGCCGAGGCACAGAGGGGTTCAAGTGACAGGCTTTCGCGGCCATCGCTGAGGGCTACCAACAGGCTCTGCAAGGGCAAGGTGCCGAGCAAGCCCGTCAGGCTGTGAGGTTAGCAGAAGGTTGGACCAGAGACCTCTGGTGGTTGCTTCCCACGTAACTCTTCCTGAGATTTGGTGACAAAAAAAAACCAAACAACACAGGACCAGCAAACAGCTGCGTGAATGCCATCTGCATATTTGTGTCCTTTTGACTCAAAATACGGTATTTCCCCGATGGCAGATGATGCTTTCCTATCGGTGGAAGCAGGCATGGCAGGTTTTCTTCATACAGCCCAGCAATTCACTCCTGCTCTGTGGTGCCAGGTTCCCCCCCAACCATGGCTCCTGTCCCCAGCAGGTCGGTCTCTCCTCCGGGCTCACAGTGGTTGTTCCCCTCTCCTGCTGCAGCCACCGCGTGTCAGCCACCTCTGCGACCGCCTGAAGAAAAACAAGTGCAGGTGAAAGGCTCTCTCCGAGCACACCCACCGGGATCCATACGGGCTCCGGGAAAAACCCATTTGTTGTGTTTCAACTGGGATAAATATGAAATACTTGCTGTCTGTGCTGGAAATCAGCTATCTCTTGAGAAGGCAAACACTGAGAGCATTATGAAAGCAGACGACTAAGAGAGAAGGTGCTATTTATAATATGGCTGTGATTCTGCCATTAAAGGAAAAACAGTTTCTTTTTTCTGGGGATGGAGAAAATCCTAGTGGTGGGTCTGGTTCTTGCTTTTAAACAGCCTTTTCTGGAGCGGAGCATCTCTCCAGGTCCCTGAGCACAGGGAAAAAGACGCACACTGGGGAGGCCCAGCTGGTGGGATCCATGCTCTCAGATAAACAGATTGCATAAAGGACCCTGGAAAAGTAATTTTTAACTTCACGTGCCCAGGGTGAGCCCAAGCCCTGGACACCAGCCAGCGCAGAGGAGAGGGTGTCAGAGACAGCCCTGGGACCTGGCCGGGCCCCTGTGTGGTTCCTGCTCAGGGACCACTGGGCAGGTGGGTGCTTCTGGTGTCCTCACATTCCTGTCTTGTGAGATCAAGTCGTGGATCTGGCGAAGCAGCCTCGCAAATTCAGAGGGAAGCTCCCGTGTCAAACACCAATGCCAGTGCTGGTGGGACCTTTGCTTTGATGGCAAATGCTATTCAGATTTGACTCTGGCACTGGAGGCTGAAGTGACTTGTTACAGCCTTTGCACACAAGCAAAAGAATTTCTCGTAACTTTCAAAGCTACACATCTCCAGATCTGATGACAGCTCTGCACTGTTTACTTAGGGATTTCTTGCATTTTTGAGACAGAAGTCTGTCAGCGAGGAATCAGACCATGGATGACTTGCTTACTAGTTCGTCAGTAATTTAATTATGTGGCCCTAAGATTCAGACTGTCTCTTTTTGAAAGATCTGCTCTGGCTGAAGCAGATGGTTGTGGTAAAGGTAGTACTGTAAAGCAGTCAATGCCTGTCCATATAATTTCACATATAGTGATGTTCCTACACAAGCCCCTTGGTTGCACACAGGAACTCCGTGACGGCAGACAGGCAGGGTCAGCTCCATGGCTGGAGTATCCAGATGCACATTTCAGCCAGTAAAGTTGTGCTTTGGTGGCAAACTAAATTATTTCTTGAATTTGATCCAAACTGACAAATAGCTTTAATTGGAAAGAGAGGAGTAAAAGTTCCTGAAAGTGGAAACAACATATTTTGACATTTTCCAAATGAATTCCTTTGCTTTCTTGTTTCACAAGGAGATTTCAGCTTGAAACACACCTTGAACACATTTTTGGTTTTTTTTTTTTTAAAAAATGAGTGAAAAACCTCTAAAAGGAAGAAAGAGGGAGGTTTGCCTCTGATCCAGGTGAAGTAGAATGAACACTCTGGCTCACCTGCTGCCGAGCACAGCCAGAAACTTGCCCTCCCTGGGCATTTGCGTGCTGTGAACAAGTCTTCTCTTCACAGGGAGGACAGAGATCAGAAGTGGGGTGACAGGCACACAACCTCTCAGGCAGGTCTTGTGGAAATCGTTCTTTAAAAACCCTTTAATTGAGAGTTTCTTGAAGGTGTGGAGGGATGCAGTTTCTGATTACAATCCCATGACAGTTGTAAAGTTGCTACAAGGGGTCTGGTCTATTGCTGACTAAAGACTCAAACCGTGATTCTCTCTTAATTAGAGCTGCACAGAGAGGACCACCTACTCCCAGGGCTACCTGTGACACGTTAACCCTCCCAGCCCTCCCTTCTTAATGCATTTCAGCGAGTCCCCACTCTCCCAAAATTGCTGACCACCGTGCATCCTCCACGGGTGGGAGGTGTGGCACACCACCGCATGTCTGCGTAGGTGCCACTCTGCTTGTGCCTCCGTCAGCTGCAAACGGCACCAGAAACAGCGTCTTCTCCCAGATCTTCATCTTCTTTACTTTGGAGCGATGTGCTGAGAACAGATGCCTGCTGGATCTGTGTCAGGAGCAGTCAAAAATAGGACTTTCCACAGAGAGGGGTTTTTTTATCAGTTGCCTGCTTTTTAATCCATATGACAAGTACATCACAGATCTTCAAGGGATACTAATTAGGCACCTAAAATGAGATTAAGTGGAAGATGCTGGCAAAGCCATTTGACTGCTATAATTACCATCCTCCTGATTACGCTGTGCCTTTAGCTGGAGTTTGGGCAGGACTGGTGACAATCCAGGATCACTCATGAGTGTAAATCAGCTTTGAGTCGCATTTCCCTGGTTTCCTGCATGGCTGCTGCAGATTTCAGATGGAAGCCAGGCAGAAAAGGGAGGACGCTTAGCACCGTTCCTCCAACCCAGGACCTCTTATACGGCTGAGATGTTTCATCATTTTTGGGGTGGCTCATATGTCACTGGGGTTGTTTTTGTGTCTTTTCATGTGTGATCTGCTGGCTGCCTTCGCTGCAGCATGAAATCTGCAGTTTCTGCAGTTTCTTTTCAAAGGATGGGGAACCTATAACCCTCTGAGGAGGAGCCCTCAGGCAGTACTTGCTCAGTCTGCCTAAAATGTCACGCATCGTGACATGTGAGATATCAAATACAATTTTCTTAACAGAGTTAGCCCACTCTGACAAAGATGTCAGGCAATATGACAGCGTGACGAGATGGAAAACAGGGTACTGATTTACATCTTCCAATTTCTTTCATGCTAAGACACAGTTTAGTTTAAAAGGAGATTGGGTCGTAGTGCATGGGTACAGTCCCCATGCCACCATCCTAAGGGTACTGTATGCCACAGCAATGGTGTATAATTTGGGAGGCAGCTCTTAAAATCGGTGGACTTAGAGCACTGATGAGAACAGCACCAGACCCGTGCCAAGCTCCACCTGGGCCTTGTTAGACCTGGATTTAGCAACCAGAGATAGGAGTCCTACAGATTTGTCCGGTAAAGTTTGGAACTGGAAAGAGAGGCCTTGACTGGAAAAACTGAGATGCCTGGCAGCCTTTTCAAGAGGGCGACAGTATGTGAGCACGCAGAAGGGATGACTGCACATGCATGGGTGTGTGCGCATAAATTTTCCATTTACATAAGGACTGCTGGCAAAGGCTATCTGGGGTTTAAAAGGAGAGAGGCCCAAAAGCTCAGATGATGTATGCTGAAGGGAAAAGGAAGGAGCGGGTGGGCAGGCCTCAAACACATGCAGTGTATTTAGCCTGTCATCGTCATTTCTGGGGCATTTCTGTTACGAGGGCAGAAATTTTGGGCGGCAGAAGGGAGCTTGTGCTTGTGATAGTGCAAAAGTGAAAGACAGCTACATGTGCTGAAGTACTACTACGTGGGTCACCACCCGAACCTTTGCCTTGGGTGCAAAACCCCTAAATTTAAAAAACAAAAGACGCGAAACAATCTGCTCAATACACACTCTGTGGCAGCAAGGGCTACTGTGTGTGCCACTGTGCCGAGACAGCTGAAGCAGAGAAACTGGCAGCAAATCTGTGATGACCAGGCAGAGCAGCAACCTGGGATACAACAGCATCCTGCCCCAAGGGGTCCAGGCAAGCAGGCGAGTTATTAAATTTTAGGAGAGGACTCGTTACTCATTGTGTCCTGCCTCTCTGTTGTCCACTTCCTTTGTCTCTTCTGGGACAGTGCGCCATGCAGACTTTTGAGTGTGGTTTCCCTAAGCCAGCATACATCAACAGTCCTAAAATCTGACCTTTGTTGGTGTCACTGCAGTGACCCAAGAGCCAGTGCAGAGGTGCCAGCTGCTGGCTGCTCCACACACGAGGGCTGGAGGCACCAGCTCACTTGGGCAAGGCACTGGATGCCTGGGAATCACCTACCAGGACAGGCTCTGCTGCAAGACAGCATGTGCTGAGCCTCTCCGGCAAGGTCTCCGTTCTCCACCTCCAGTGCTGCTGTAGCTCCTTTGCCTGCTACCCCCAGGAAGCCACAAAACGATCCCCAAACTACTTCCAGTTTCAGTATCCTGGGGCTGGCATTTCAGCTTAACATCCTGCAGCTTTGCCTGGCTTCTCTCCTTAGGAAAAGGGGAGGAACAGACATTCAGACAGGTCTAGGAAAGGCCCACAGGAAGGGGAGAAACCCATCACTTTGATGAGAGAAGAGTTCCACTCAAAAATGGTAAATCCTTTGTGAAAGCGTGGGAAACTTTGGAGGCATGGCAGGTTTTTTGTTGAAAAATAGTTGAGAAATTTTGTGCAGGATCTGTTAAAAAATCATTTATGGTTGAAAGACAGATGTTTAAAGACTAAAAAAAAAAAAAGAAGAGATCTTCCACTGAAAAAAACTTGAATCTTGAATGCATCCACGGAGAGCTCCTTCCCAGTGGGCAGAGATAGCTGCAACCAGGTACTGCCAGATGGCATCCCAATGGAGCTGCACACCGCAGTGCATGGGTACCACTCACACACACTTCTGCATGGAGGGATCCTTGCATGAGCCGTTCTTCCAGCTTGCTGGTGACTCACAGGCACAAAAGACAGACATATTGAGAAATATGCTGCTGGTGACAGACCCATTTACCTACAATCCATCTCCATAAACCTCCAGAGCTTACCTACGACATCCCAGACATGCTTGGAGATCTCTCACTTCCACTTGTCTGCTTGCCTCCGTCCTTCCAGAGGTTTGTAGTGATGGCACCACTGGCCTGTCTGCTGCTAAAGCCTCATGCCTTCCACATCTGGTACCCACAGGTCCTTCCAGGTAAAAGGACTTCACACAGTTCCCTGTTGGGGAGGCAGGGCAAGACTGGCCCCTCCACCAGGTCCTCTCACACCACATAAGCTCAGGGCTTGCCTCTGCTCTGAAGCACTCTGTGGGCTCAAGGCATTTTCATATCGTGGAGGAACACCAGCACACACCTACCACAAGGTTACCACAAGGTTTGCTGTTCAGCCAGTTAGCTCAGACAACAACTTCTATCTGTGCTCTCTGCAGTACAGCCAAAACCTGCCCGGGCTACCTGTTTTTCATTTTCTCTTGTCATCCCCAGGCAGCCCTTAGTGCAGCACCCCACTGTAAGCTCAGCAGATCCTTCACAAGTCGATGGACACTTACAGCTGGTCCACAGTCAGCAACTTCATTGCTGTCTTTCCTGCTCTGCAGAGCTCCTGTCTGTCCCTGGTTTCCCTGTGTCCTTCATGCCTCTTCCCACCTGCTGCAGAGCACGGGGAAATTCCCAGCAGCTGAGGTCTTATCCAAAGGCTATTTTGGCCATGGCACGGCCATTCCTCCAAAGGTCTGCAATGTGACATGCTTCACTCAACAGCAATCAAACACCACTACCATTCATGACATGATTTTTTTCACATGGCCATCAGGCATCTCTGGTGAAAGCTTCAGCTTTGCTTTCTGAGGACTCTGTAACAGTCTCCAGGGGTGCAGTAGCTGGGAAGGACAGTGAAGGAGGGGCTTTTCCTTCAAAGCACAGTGCTGGGCACATTTCTTCTCAGAATAAGGCATGGGCACACCTACATCCCTACATCTCCCCATAGCCCAGGTTCTATCCTCATATAGGTACCCATGCAATGGGTTGAAGCTCATGGGATTGAGAGAGGTCTCAGAAGGATCACTGCGGAGCTTCTTGAAGAATCACAGAATGGTTTATGCCTGATGGTCTTCAGCCCAACTCCCTGCTGAAAGCAGGGCTCACCAAAGCTAGGCCAGGTTGCCCAGGGCCTTGTCCTGTCAGTACAGAGAATCTCCAAGGACACAGATCTCACCACCCTCTGGTGCCTGACCTTCCACTCTTGTGGAAGGAATTTTTTCCATATGTCCAACCAGAATTCCCCCTGATGCAACCTGTGCCCATTGTCTCTTGTCCTTTCCCTGAGGACCTGTGAGAAG
Source organism: Dromas ardeola (assembly GCA_013398915.1). NCBI lineage: Eukaryota > Metazoa > Chordata > Aves > Charadriiformes > Dromadidae > Dromas > Dromas ardeola. The sequence goes on along the minus strand of VYZM01019583.1, from coordinate 5,572 downwards.
AGTCTGTCTCTCTGTAACCCTGTCAGGTAGTGGATGACAGCAGCTAGGTACCCCCTCAACCTTCTTTTTTCCAGGCTGAACAAGCCCAGCAGCCTTCTCTTCTATCCCTTACTCTTTACTAAGTTGTGCATACCCTCAGTCACATCAAAGTATTTTCTTTTTTTTTTTGGCCACCATTTCCTTGTATAGCTTTCTCCTAAATGTCTCTCCCATCATCGGCCGCTCAAGATTTGGTAGCCCAAAAGGACCACTGCTGACCACCTTCAACAAGAAAGTGAATCACCGTATGGAAGCAGCCCAGTGAACCAGCCAACACACCACCATGAAGACAGGCAGAGATGTGCTCCAAGGAAATGCCAATCCCAAGAGAAAGCCCATTTAATCTCCCTGTTAGATCTCTTCTCTGCTCTTTTTATTTCTGTCCTTCCTGCACTCTTCTTGCCAGTGCTTAGCTCTGAAGAGCTGAACTGCTCTCAGGGCAGCAGGCTGTGTTACCTCCCTAAGAACACTCTGACCCCGGCAGATCCGCTTTCCAGTCTCCACTTGGGTGAGCCGTTGAGTGGTTAAGTGTGGATTCAAGCCTTCTTGTCATAGCTCTGCTAGGCAGACATTTCACTGGTGACATCGTGCGCATCGTGACGGAGAGGAGAAGGCCCTTAAGTCGATTGCAGCGGTGGAGCATGCAGACCTCAGGGACCTCTCTTTTCCACTGCGCTTGACTACAAAATGTGGTTAAATATGGCCTGAAGCACATGCAACTCACATCTGTCACATCTTAGAAGGCAACGAGAGACGCAGCTCTTTCTGAGCCAGTAAAGTTAGTCATGGAATAACTGTTAAGACTGTTTGTGTGGAGCTACTTTTCCAGGGTGAACCACAAAATATGACCTAGTTACTGAGTGGGAGGATTTAGCTGGTTTTGATGCTTGGGAGCAACTCCCGTTCCTGCTGAAATCATTGGAACGCCTGCTGTCACCTGGATCAGGCCACCAAAGCTCATCATTCTCCATGCTAAGACACTATAGCAAACCATCCTGATGCATCCCGGCAGCTTGGCTACCAGGCCACTGAAGGCTGCATGCCAAAAACTTCCAGGTACTTGCTGGTGCCACTCTCATGTCCAAAAGCAGCCATACACAACAGTGGAAAAAACTCAGAAAGACATTTTCATGCCAAAAACCTACCCTTTCTCATCACTTTGGGATTTCTAAGCAGGCCACATTTTGCTTTGTTTGACTGCCCAAGGAGAGAAAAGCACTGAACATTCAGTGATTAGACCTAATGGGATGCATGAGATGCTGGGGGTGTTCCAATCAGCAGAACAGGGAGACAGAAATACCCGGCAGCCTGCTGCAGAGAGGGGCAGCTGATGCAGGGTTCTTGCACGTGCTGCAGAGAAAGCGATGCAGAACTACAGCACGCTACAGAGGGACACAGCTTCTCTGATTTCCCTGTGTGTCCTAGCTTCTCTCCTCCTTTCTCTGCTTTTTTGTTTTCCGACTGCAGGAAAGACCCTTTCTTTGAGGAGGCCTTGAAAGCTCAGAAGCATGGATCTTTCTAAACTTTCCAGTTAAATATTTACTGTCCCAGACAGAAAACGCTTCATTCATCAGTTGTCTGAATGCCCCCACCTGGAAAAGAAGCACAGAGCCCCCGAGATCCTTCAGCAAACAAATTCCTTCTCATTACTGACTCCGTGGGCATGACTGCTCTCAGGAAACTTGAAAGTCAAGCTACTCAGAAGTGCTGCCCATACTTGTTTACCTTGGACTGCAGCTTCCCTCTTCAGACTAAATCAGGTACTTTTTGTCTGGTTTGCCTAAACAAGTACAGCTGAGGAATGAACGCTGGAGCATTCCAGGGGGTTCAGCCACGCTAACCCTGGGTTTCTGACATGCTTTTTTGTGGGATTCCTGCAAACTCCAGGTTAAACAGCATCGCACGTAGATATCAGAAATGCTGGCATATTGTTTTTAACATGTATTTCACCTTACTCATACGCGCTGCTTCAGGCTCTTGTCCTTTTACACGAAGCGCAGCTGACGTATGCAAAAAGATACTTCTAACCCAAGATGCGACTGTGGGCTGCCCTGCCTGTGGAAGCAGGTATTTAAGGCCCTCAAACTTCATCTGCATCTCCCTGAGAGGCCATCGGGTTAAGCTGGAAGTCGCAAAGGTGGCTGTGAAATGCAAACCATTTCCTCCTGCAGCCCGTACTGGTCCCTTCAGAGCTCCACAGGAAGCAGCAAGACCCCACGGTGTTCTGCAGCGGTCTGGTCATGAAACCCCCGAGCAGAACAAATAGGCTGAAAGATGCAGCATTCAGCAGGAGTAAGTAACTTCGCAGCGTGCTGGGTGGAGCACGCGGCTGCAGTGTGGTGAGCTTATTTAAACTATAATATCAGTGCATGCTAGGTTAAAACCATCCATACCCCAGCTTGTGAATCTGCAGGCAGTGAATGTGCTGCAATGAACATAAAGAGCTTCATGAACAGGCAACAGGTTCAGTGAAATTCCAAAGACTGATACCACATGTTTTTCTCTCTTTGTGATTTCATATTTCAACCCTCAGATACCAAATGGTATTAACGTATTTCAGAGCATCACAGAGAGAGCGCCTGCGTACTTTTGCTCAAATGGTAATGCGGATCCATACCTGGTATGACTGCCGTGCTGTTGGCATGGATGGAGTAGCCTTTGGGAAGAGATTTGGCCCACAGATTTTGCAGCATTGCTCAATAGTCATTGTCTGGAGCTCGTACCTCTACTGGAAAGTTCCACATACATGGTGATACTGCAAGCAAGAGGCCATTCGCCCGAGCCAGACAGGTTTCTGTGTGGCTGAGCAGCACTTGGAGCTGACCCCAGTAGTCAATGGTCATTAAAGAAAGATATGCAAGACCATTTTTTTTCAGGAAAAAGAAAGTAAAGAAAAGACAGAAAAAGCCAAACTAATAAGAGATACAGAAATGTAGCATGCTTAATTTATTTGTTCAGTACTGACATGGAAAGAGCTCAGGCTCTCAGCCAAAGCCGATGCCCAAGTCCCAGGAAGAAATTCTGCCTCTAAGCACCTTCTAACCTAGCCAGAATCCAGAGAGATGTCCTGGGCTGACCACAAGGTCCCTTGCTGCCCATGCTCCCACTGCTTAACGCCTTGCATGGCAAACAGCTCCTCTTTCCCATGCAGGCTCACCCTTTCCCTCTTTCAGTCTCACATGGGAGAGGACACATGCTACGGCACCATCACAGGGAACAACTCTAGACAGCACTGACAGTAGTACAGTCTTACGAGCATTAAAATAACATCAGAAGAGCATTTGTCTTCTCAGGGCAGCTCAGTTCCTGTGTATATGTCAGGGGTGGAGACAAACATCGCTTGTTGGCAGATTAGAGAGACATCAGTGCGAGGCCATGGAGGTGGTTGGTGGGGCTGGAGCACCTGATGTACTGGTAAGAGATGGAGGGAACCAGGCTTAGAGAAGAGACGTCTCATGGAAGACCTAATTGCAGATGTCCACTGCCTCACAGGTGGTTACCAGCCTCCTCTCAGAAGTGCACAGGGATGTCTTGTCTTAAAATGTCTCATTTTGTCCCTTGTCGTAAGGGGCAAAAAGGACACATTGCAGCATGGGAAGTTCTGGTTGCACATAAGGAGAAAAACTCCTTCCCACATGAGTGGTGCTGTCCTGGGACAGGGACAAGAGACGTGGTGGGACCTCCACTGTTGGGCATGTTCAAAATGTAGCTGGACAAGGCCCTTACCAACCTGACCCCACTTTGCAATCAGTTGAACCTGGAGAGGGGGGCTGCAGTGAAAATCTCCAGATGTGCCTCTACACCTGAATGTTTCTGTAGTTCTGTGTGTATAAAGCCTGCAGCTCCTAGTCATGTGTTAATCATGTCTTAAAAATTAATTTCTGAGTAATCCTGAGGATTATTTATGTGACCCTGGGGCTTACTCACATGAGCATCAAGTGTAGGACTTGCTTTTAATTGAAGAGCTAAACATAAGTCAGCAGCCCAATGGGATTATTCAGCCTGCAACAGTATCTGGCAGATGGGCACGCATGCTTTCCACCCATTCCTTCTCAGATGTTGCTCTGATATAGCATTTTCTCCAACATTGTGTAGCTATGTAGGAGAATGATTCAAATAGGCACATTGATGTGTTCCTGCTGGAAAGAAGGGTCATTTACCACACCCAAAATGACATTTTTGAGTGTCTTCAGGTCTTTTTGCTGTGTGTGTTTCAGTTTCGTTTCACTTCTGTCAGGTTAGAGACGTGCTAGAAATGAAGTTTTACATCTTTGACATCCTGTTGATTTGTGTTATCAAAATATGTGGAGGCACCCACAGGAATCCCCAGTTCACCTTTACCGAGGACTCAGAGCTTTGTGATTTCTTGGGAGTGGGTCTTCTCAGCACCTCTACAACCAGTTGATCTGCCTCAGCTCTTACGGAACAGAAAAGCCACTTTAACTTTAAGCAAATCTGATTTCACCTGCTCTTACTCATTCACAGGGTTCCCCTATGGCCTCACACCTATGTGTTCACAAGCACAGAGAAGTGTATACCCAAGCAGTCTGGCCAGGATCACTTGTGGATGAGGAACATCAGGTATCAAGTTCTCATCAAGCCTCCTGGGGTTCATTGGTGATGGTAAGCTGGTTTTTGGGCAGGTCTTGTGTGCTCTCTAGGATTCAGGGGTTACTATGGGGTGATAGTTTTCCCTCAGAACTCTGCTTACTTCAGTGTCGTTTCTCCTTGGTTTGAGTTTCTTGAGGTATCAGAAAGAGAAAAGACACAAGTGTATTCTGGGACCTTGTGGCCACCCTCCTGTAGTCAGAGTACAGGGTCTCCTGTTGGTAAGTCACCACCTACTGTCAGCACAGGCCTCTGGACATGGCATAAGAAGCTGCATTCAGTCAAAACAAATTCTCCATCTCAGCTTCAGTCCTGCTACGAGAGTCCTGTGGAATGTAATTAAAGATCAGAAAAATTTAGACTGGAATGCACCTCTGGAGGTCCCTAGTCCAACCACCTCTCCAAGCAGGGCTCACTACAAAGCCAGACCTCCAAGGATGGAGATAGACACCTCTCTGGGCCCTGTCCCGGGGCTGCACCATGCTTGTGGGGAAGGTTTGTCTCTATTTTCTCAAAACCTCTTGGACTGGATGTCCCAAAATTGGACTTAATTCTGGATGCTGCCTGATGAATGCTATGTAGCGATGGAGAAGCCCTTCCCTCCGCTGGCTTGCAAGGACAACCCAGGCCCTGGTCAGCCACCGAGTCCACAGGGCCCCTAGCTGATGCTTGTCTCCCTTGGTGTCCACCAGGACCACAGAGCTACTCTCCCAACCGTGGGTCTCATCCTGCACCACTGCTGGGCTCCTCCCAGCCAGGGGCAGGACACGGCATTTGTCCAGGCTGTGCTCTGGGAGATTCCTGGCAGCCCATTTCTGCAGGGCCGTGCTGCCCTGCAGCTGGTCCCCCAGTGTGGTACCATCACCAGTGCCCTACATCCCCCCTTCTATGTTAAGAAAGATGTTAAAAAATCATAGAATCATAG
>VYZM01019581.1:2229-15516 GCA_013398915.1 Dromas ardeola | reverse complement strand
TGAAAGGAGAGGAGTAAACTTTTTAAACGAACATTGGCATTGGATGCCTTTTTTCAAACATTGTGGTAGAGGGCTCAGAAAGTTGGTAGTCTTCTACAGTTTTGCCACCACAATCTTTTGCATATTATCTGTTCTCCTTCACATTAAACTTGTAAGAATTTATGAAGATTTGTGTCATGAAAAATATCATTATCTAGATACTATAATGAGGTTATACTTATTATAATGTTTCACAATCTTATGGTATGTTGTGAAATGTGAACAGCAGCTAGATTAGATTAAAGGTAAATTAATTCACATCTGACTCCTAATTGATTTTTTTAAATTCCTTCATTAGATCAGACTCTTAAATTCATTTATCTACCATATTTCATACGTGATTATATGCTATATTCAGACTGGATAAACAATTGTATTTTTGAAAGTGGGAAAATATTTAATAAGTATTGAAAATAAGACAACATCAGATAAGCAAATAAAACATTCTCTTTTTTTTTTTCCCTTGTGCTAAAAGACAAGATGAGCTATGTGTCAAGTCAAGAAATTGCACTAGACTATTAGCAATTGTTAAAAGATATTTCTCAAGTTAATGTATTCCAGGTGAAGTGGAATAGGGTAAAACATGTTTTATAATTTTTTTTTTCCTTGCTACTCTAGTTCTAGTATTATGTTTATTAATAGTTTATTGCATATTAAGAAGCATTTTGTGAAAGGAATGATAAATTGAGTTTCTACATGACTCCATTCAGAACAGCCTTTGACCAGTCTCTCAGGTGTTCATAAGCCCTTGAGCACTTTTATAGATACATTCAGTTGATAAGACAAAAATTATTGCAAAGTATTAAAATTTTACAATTACTGTACTGTTATTGGGGATGAAACTCGTAATGATCTTAATAATTCAAATATACCATGCTCGATTCTCACATGATTATGTAGTTATGTCAGAATACATTATAAATGTTAGTCTCTATTAATTGAGTGAATTCCTTGCTAGAATGCCTTCTAATTTTTTGGCTAATTAAATAAAAAGTAAAAAGCTTCCTATTCAGATTGTTTTCCATTATCTGAAAGCCAAAAAATAAATACTTAAAAATCCATGATAAAAATATTTTCCTTTAGGGTACAAATTCAGTGGCTTGTGCTTTTTCTTTTCTCGAAATAGAATAAATAAATGCCACATCCTCCCCAGAACTGCCACTATAGCACGTTATTATTCTACATATACAAAAAAGAGAAAGCTATGTTTTATTATAAATATTTGTCTACATAATAAGGAGATTTCAGAAAAAAGGAATATTCTGAAAAATATATCACATTTTTTAGTGTTTTAATGCACCTAAACAGAGGTTTAATGGTTCCAAACAAACTACATAAACATTTGCTGAGCATGTCTGACTACAACGTTCCTGGGTCCACTTTGAGTGTCATTTCCAACCATTCCTCCCAAAACAACAGAAAGCCCATCTTTAAATAACATCAGCATTGTCTGCAGCCAACTCACTTGAATGCATAGGCAGAGAAATTCCAAACCAAGTGGGCTTCATGCTGTTTCCAGACATTTTTCCTGTCTGTTTCGTCCCCACACACTGGCAACTTTCTCGCTCTGTCTTTGCTCTTCCATTGTCGGTTTGCGACAGGTGGCTACCAGAAAGGTGCAGGATGCCGTATGGCCATTTCCCACAGGGACTCATCCAGGGCATGGTACCTCAGAGCAGTCCATTCATACATACCACATGGTGGTCTATATCCTCTAGGGCTGTCCTACAGAGAGAGAAAGTATGGGATACCCATCAGGCCACTCCTAGGGGTGTCCAGCCTCTCCCCTGAAGGGGAGGTAGTTGTCATACGCTTGTCGTATGCCTCAAAATTTGTTTGGTTATATAAGGCCAAGTGAGGAGACTCTCAAACGTGTCTAGGCCGTTGCTACTGTTCTGCAAACACAGTAGTATTTGCAACTTCCAACCTGTCCCAGAGAGCCTTCTCACCCACCCCTTTGAATGAGCCAGATGACCACTCTTGCCGGGCTGCTTCAGGGAGGCAGGACACGGTGTTACGGTGAAGATACTAAATGTGACCATGCCTACCTGCTTCTGCCTCTTACAGGGGAGGCACAGTCATCCCAGAAAAAAAAAAAACTAACTAGCCTTTTTTTGTCCATGTACTTTAGCCTTCCTTTTCCTTCATAGTTTTCATTGTTCATGGAGCTCTCAGTTCTTTACCTAAACACTTTAAATAAAGGAAAAACTCTCTTATCTCTTTACATCTTCCATTGTTTCTCAGTGGCATTTTAACAAGAGCAAATAAACTTCTTGCTTCCCAACCCCTTCCACCAGTTATACATAGCAAAACACAGCAGCGGGTGTGTGGGCATCAAAGAACAAGACATTAAGCAGTTGTGTTTGAACTGTGAGAGATGAGTTGCATATACCATACTCATTTTTCCTTTCAAAGTGGAAATGTCTGAATGTAGCTGCCCACTGGACAGAAAAGTCAGGCATATGCATACATTTGGGGAGACAGGGGATGAGAATGGCTGTAAAGAAGAATTCCAGATAAGCTGTGGTATGACAAAACCAGTTCTGTCTCTCTATTGTTAATCAGATAAATGCCACTAAACTTGTACAATGACTTGTGGATGAGACAAGTACCAGGGTGATGCTTAATGTGCTGTGAAAGCTTGCTCGATAAGTATCATATTGTTACAGTAGTATTCTGCAGTATCTAAAAACTCCATTGATCTGCTTTTCTAGAATAGTTCTGTAACACACAACAAAAAAATATTGCCAAATTTACTTATCCAGTAACATTTCTAGAGTTTGGGTATTTTTAACATTTAAAGGTGCAAAGACATGAAAAATGTCTAAGCATACTGTTGAAATAAAAAAAAAAAAAAAGAAAAAGCATAGCTATTAAACCTTATTCATTCATTTATTTATTCATTTATTAATTCCCCATGAAGAATACCATGGTTATAGGTTTTCCCAAAGGATGAAGTGTCAGACGATATAGATAAGCTGGCAGGATCATCCTGAAGTATTCTGTACTTGTAAAGCTACTTTAAAATTGATAATGCTTGCTGCTTGGAAACCTTCACTGAGGAAATGATCATTTATCATTTGAGATATATCTAAGGTCAATGCTCATCCACAGCAGGCCATGCATAAGATAAGGCATAGATTTTTTACCAAGGTACTCTCCACCAAATAGAAGATAACACTACAGAGATTGTCTGCAAATAAGATGTATGCACTTTACTTTGTAAAAATGGAAATGTTTTGGCCTCCGTTTTCCTTTGTCTCTATCATTTTGGGAGGAACTCTTTGAAGTCTATCAGATTTGCATATCTGTCGAGCAGCACAGAAAGCATTACAGAAAGTGACATTTACAGACAGAAAAATTAAGATGGCTTTTAAGGAGTGTTTTTCTACATATTAATATAGTTAGACTGATGTATCCATTTTCATTTATTTACTTTAGTCTCAAAACTGGGGGACTAGAGAGTCCTTTTTCAATTTGTTGTCTTATATCAGAATAATAGATCGGTTCCTCTTGAAATCATTGCTGGAGAATCTGACATCCAGGCTGTAGTGCAGAAAAATATTGATAACGTGGGATCAGTCAAGTGAGGAAAAGGAGACTGATTTGGGAAATCTGTATTGTCTTACCTTCTGATTGCTGCTCTTCCTAGAAATGATGCTTCTGCTTCCATTTTGAATTTGTGCCCCTCTGTGGACTGTTTAACTGCAGAACAACTGTCAGTGCAAAATGGATAACCTGAAGACTTTCTAAAGATAGCCTGAGGGCCTTTAGTTTTTGTAATAGCAGGAACAAGGTCAAAATGCCCAGAAGGGTATGTTAATAAACTGATGTGGGTTGCAGTTGTCGGAATTGCTTTAGTGGTGCATTGCAGCAAACATATTTATGGCGTAAGTTTTTGGTTAGTGAAAGCATACATTTCATCTTCTTCTAGAGTTGCACAGGTACAATGTGATAATTAAAAGAAATGGTACTACAGTTCATTAACTGGAACAAAAAACTCTTAGCGAACACTACATTTTATGAAGTATCTTGTTTATGCTTTGAGTTCCTTTTGATAAATTTAATGACCTTTACCTTTTATGCAACAGTGAGATGCATAACTCACCAACGTAAGACCGCATTTTATACAGCTTATTTTAAGCTTAATAAGTATTGTATCTCAGAATGCTGTACAACTCATATGCATATCTTGCCTTGTTACTCGTATAAAAAGTATGAACTTATGTTTATAGGATGCAGTTTTGAAACATGTAGATTTCTTAGCTGGCTGGAGGAAAATCAGCAAATATTTTATCTGAAGATACACAATTAACTTTAGATCCTAAATCACTCTTGTGAAATGGTGAAGAATCATCAGGAATCAGATTTTAACTAGAAAGGACATGTTGGTTCACAGGATCTTTTCTCAATTTTATTTATGTAAAATGTTGCTCCAGAGATGGAAGAGGACTTATTTGTCTGTGTGAAGTCGATAGCATTACAGTCTTCTTAAGACAAAAACATTATCTTACATTTTCTTCAAATCCTTCAGATACCTAATTTTTGCATTAGAAATACACATGCTTCTTATAAATACTTCTGAATTTTACAACTATTGACCTTTTCCTTATTTAAAAGACAATTCCCCAACATTCTAGCTACTATTGAATAAATTAATATTTTATGAAATAATAAAAATATAAAATATGTCAATATAAGAACTGAATATGCTTTAAACAGAGTCAGTTTGGACATGCAAAACTAGCTGGTTGGTTTTGGATTTTGGTATTTTTTTAGCTTTTTGGATGTGTCTTAAGTCCTCAAATACTAAATGAAGGTGATAGAGAAGCTGGAGCCAGACTCCTCCCAGAGGTGCACAATGTAAGAATACGAGGAAATGGACAAAAGTTTTAAAAAGATAAATTCTAAATAGATATTAGGGGAAGGAAAAAATTCCTATAGGAGTCATCAAACAGTAGAACAGAGATATTGTGAAGCTCCAGCCACAGTCATACTCAAAACTTGACTGGGTATAAGTCTGAACAACCTGGTTGAACTTTGATGTTGAATCTGATTTTGTAATTAGCCCTGCATTGACCAGAGCATAGGACCAGACAACCTCCACAGGAAGTGCAAGATGTCTCACCAAAAAAGCACTAGAATATCAGAATGCTCCCTTTTATGTTAAGTAGTCGCATTTTTGCCAAGAGGTAGTGCCTGAAGGTTGATATGCAACCCATGGAAAAAGGATTTTGTGCTGTTCTTGGCAGACAATTGTCATATTAAAACCCATCATGAGTTTTCACCGGTTAGTAGTGATATTAATATGCACAAGTGGAGAGGGAAGTAACTGAATAAGTACAAGAAAGAAGCTAGTCTGTTGTTCTACAGATGGCTTAAATGTATAAAGGTCAAGAAACAATTTAAAGAACTGCTGTGAGAGATTGTTACTATTCATTCTGTCTTCAATATTTCTTTTATTTCAGAACAAAAGGAACTAGACCAGAATTCTATTAATTTGACATTTGTCCTGGACCTTAATTGCATTTAGAAAAACATGGCATCTTGGTTTAATATAAGATAATGTTTTTCTTAAAGACACTAAAGTTATTGAGCTATGAAACAATTATGACTTTTCAACAAAATGACGGTGTATACCCTGACGGAACAGAGAAAGGACCAAAGGACTACATATTTTAGGTCTACAGATATACTAAACATGACTATCTCATTGATGTTTCGTTGATGTTATTGTCAAACATTGTCAGGAAGAAACAGTAAACAGCAATTTACTCTTAGCAAACATGTTCGCTTTTTACACCCTTGTTAGATTCTTACACCCTAAAAGGGAGTACAGGAATGCATTTTAGGGTTTTCTGATGCAAAAGGCTTTGCAAGGGAAAGCGTGAGAAAGGATGCTCAGTGGGAAAAAGAAGGCTTGAAAACCAAAGTCATTTTCCATTTCACAAGCTGCACAGATATCATCATTTTGAAGTCATTAGAATATCTGTTTTTCAGTTACAGCAAATGCATTAATATGCTTTGCTTTTAAACATAAAAATAAAAAATAAAAACTTGGACAAGCATTTTAGAAACTCTGCCTCAGATAGAAGTGAATGTTAATATCAAGCAACTCAGCCCAATTGCAGCTTGCATAGATCGAAGCTGGAAAATGTGTAATCATCTAATATGAGTGAATAAGAAGGACCACATAAAAGATCACAGAACACCAGAAACAAGGCAGAAACAGGATCAGAGAATTTGCTGTAAGTCCTATATAATGAAAATGATGAAGCAAGGCATGATTTAGTGAAGTACATTATTATGGGTAGTAGCATTGAAACCTGTCAGGAATCTTATCTTTACACAATCACAAACTCAAAAAGGTATAATTACGAAGAAAGTGCCATGACCAAACTTAGTGAATAAACAAGCACTTCATTGCTTCTTTAAAACATGATACCTTCCAGTGAAATAAATAACTAAAAAATTAAATCTCAGATCCACACTATATACTACAATAATACATAAATTCTAACAATTGAACCTTCAGACTATGGTCAGTTTTTCCTACTACTTCTGAGTAGCTAGTATCAAAGTAGTTATTTTTTTTGAGAGATTCTAAGAGGTTTTTTTTTTTCTAGATATCTGACCTGGAAATACTGAATTTTTGCTAGTAATGACATTGGATTTTTTAGCTGAGCTTGATGCTATTCAAGAGGTTAAAATATGTAATGATATGTGTCAGTCATTGCAAAGGAAAAACATAAATTCTGTATGCTAATTTACAACTAAAGAACATGAATTTCTATTTTTAGATGGTTTTCTCCATGTTGTGCTATTCTGTAACGTGAAACACTTAATCTGGAATAGACTTGTTGATACAGAATGAATGAAGAGAGCAGAGTTACACAAAGAAAAGAAACCATGAATAAAAGTGTCTCCTTCAACTCAATCAATTTTCAACACTTTTCTAAACCTCAGTCCCAGATGCCAAATGTTTTCCTTCACACTTCAAGTTTTTACTGTAGTATTCAGTTTAGAGAGTTCTTCTATTAGACATTATTAGACATCCAGATCAATTTCTTTTCAGAGATACTGAGCACACCTTACTCCCAGTGGAGTAAGAATATCAGTACATTCTCATCAGTTCTAAGAATCACATAATTTTGATAGACCTTACAGTAGCAGCAGATAACCAGCTTCTTGCATGTATTGACTTCTAATCATAGATTTTACTTTTCTCAGTTCCTCTCACAAAAAGAAATTAATATGTATTTCCATCGAGGGCTGAACAGATGTAATGCCTAATCAAGTCTGTGTTGCCTCTTAGAAAAAAAAACAACCAAATCAAAACAACTAATCAAGGTATTAGCATTTCTATAGATTAAATTTAATTTGCATTCTCTTATAATAATATGACAACATAAATGACATCTTTCTTGTTATATCTAGTGACATTTAGAAGATCAATTTTCTGCTTTAAACAATATTGTACCCTTTGCTTTATTTTAGCCTATTTTGTAAAATCCTGGACTCTTACTGATATTTTTTCCCTTATGGGATATCTGTTTTCAGCTATCTCTTACATTTTGAAGGTATAAATTACATTTTTGAAAATTAGTTTTATAGAAGTGATCTCATGGCTATAGTGGGACAGATATAAACAAGGCAAAATTCAAGAAGTAGTGGTCTTACATGTGTACGAATATCTGCGTGTACATGTGTATGCATGTATATGTATATGTATATGTAATCTTAGAAATATTCTGTTGAGATATAACACAGTAATTATGTTGATAAACCACTGCTAAGGTTACAAAGTTAGCTGCTTAAAAATACTAAACCCAATATTAGCTGGCTTCTGTGCTTACTTGCTTAATTTTTACTTATACTGCCATTTTTATTCAATGTGTAGAATGGACATTTTTGAGGAATTAGTCCAGCTTAAGTGATAAAAGGGGGTGTGGTTTTACAATGTCTCTGATCTGTGGCAGAAAAGGGAATATGCTTGAAGAATCATTGATTCGAAAAAGTATGAAGGATGGAGTTTTTGTTTCTTTGTGTCAAAGCTGCATTAAGTGTTATTAAGCAAAATATTTAAAACAAACTTGTAAAAATGAAACTAGTTGAATGTTCATTATTTTCTTGTTATCCAGATTTTCTTGGGTGAAACATGATTTTACTGTAAAAAACCTGGGAATTCAGAAAACTGACTGAAGCCAATGAGATTTATTGGTAACCTTTTGACAACTGCATGATAACAAGTAGTTGGAAACATGGTCAATAAAAGCAAGTGCCTGCATATCAAGAAATAAAAAAAAAAATGAAGGCAGATAATTTGACATTATTCTCTGCATCAGCTCTCCATCTGTAAAATGGCTATGGTGTCTGATGAGGGACTTTGAGGATGTCCTCTGGTTAGCTCATAGGCAAGTTACCTCTGTGAACATCACATAAAAAAAATACTGATAAGGAAATAATTAACTCTGCCCTCAGAGCAGGGTTGAACTTTCTGAAATAAATAACACCTGAGGCTCCAAATTGAAAAGTGAAGCTCACAAACATTATGGACGCACACAGTGAAATTCTTTCACTTTCTACACTAAGTAAAGTAGGAGTTGGGTAGAGACGGGGAAAAAGTATATGTTATGGTATTGAAAGTAGCCCAGTGCATACTTAGAATCACAGAATCATAGAATCGTCTAGGTTGGAAAAGACCTTTAAGATCATTGAGTCCAACCATTAACCTAACACTGCCAAGTCCACCACTAAACCATGTCCCTAAGCACCACATCTACACACCTTTTAAATGCTTCAGGGATGGTGACTCCACTACTACCGTGGGCAGCCTGTTCCAGAGCTTGGTAACCCGTTCAGTGAAGAATTTTTTCCTAATATCCAATCTAAACCTCCCCTGGCACAATTTGAGGACATTTCCTCTTGCCTATTGCTTTTTACTTGGGAAAAGAGACCAACACCCACCTCACTACAACCTTCATTCAGGTAGTTGTAAGGAGCAATAAGGTCTCCCCTCAGCCTCCTTTTCTCCACAGTAAACAATCCCAACTTGCAAAGGTTTATAGAAACTGTTGAAAATTTAGAAGTTAATGTCATTTATGACTGCTGTTTTGACCTGTATTATATTAATCATTCAACAGATAGCCTAAGAATACATTTTCCCTTGTTTACTAAAACATCCTATGTTTTGTTTCAGAAATGCAATGCTTGACTGGTGCCTTGATTTGATCACACTTTTAGGGATATTAAGGAACAACAGTTCCTTCGACCATTAATCAGCAACCACTTAATTATTAATGCGAATAGGAATTTACAGCATAAACTTCAGAGTTTCATTTTCAAGCCTGTGTACAATAAAAATTTCCTAAAAATGCACATAATACATTAATTCAAACATCTATAACTTGGAACAAGAGCATGCCAGCTTACTAGTTGCATATCTCATTTGTGTAAATACTGTTATGTAAGCATTAGGGTTTTACAGCAGTATAAATGAACATGCTTTTATGTGGATGCTTGAGAGTGTTTTTGAAAACACAGTCATAAAAGACGTGGTACAGTTTAAATTGAAAAAAAAAGTTGCGTTTAGGGTTCTTTTGGTAATTGGATACACAGTTCTGAAACAGATTTCAATGTTCTGTTATTTGAATAACAGGTTTGAGCACACCTAATATTAAAAAATGCCAGGAAAACAATTCAAAAGAGGTTACTTACTTAGCTTCTTATTAGCTTACTGATAGTAAAATGGAGTCCAAATTGGGTCCTCCTTTTTTTTCCCAGCTCGATTAATGGTGACTGCCACTTTTGATTCCTGCAAGCCTAAATCATTGAAAGCTGTTCCCCTCAATTCCCAATTGCTTTTTTTCTTACATTATTTTTTTACTATCTGTTTTGTGAACTTTCCAGAAATTGAAACTCTTCAGTTACTTTTGCCAGCTACCTGCATTTGGTTGTATTCAAAGTATACTTAACGCAGTGTTTGCCCTTAGGTCCTTCGAACATTGAAACATGGTATTGAGGATCCCCCATCCTGAGCAGTGATGCTTTGCTGGATCAGAAAGTACAACTGGTTTGGCAAATACTAGAAGAAACTTTAAAAACGTGATACTTTAATGCAGATACTGATGTGCAAGTTCTTACCTATGTGTTTAACTGCAGTCATGGGTAAGCTAAAATGTAATTTACAAAACTGTGGGAAATCTTAAGTAGCTTCTGAGTTATTTTGGGGCATGATTCAGTGAGGCAGCTGGGTTTTCTCATGTCTGTAAGTGTGATTAAACAGATATTAAGTATGTATTCTCTTATTTTCTGATAAAAGGTATGGTTATCTATGCACATGCCTTTTCTCTTTTGCAGGGTGATCTTTTCCAGCTTGATTCAAAGGTGGTGGGATCTATGTTCTTAAGTGCTTTGCTGAATTAGAGCACGGCTGATAGAAAAAGTGTTCAGTACTTTTAGATCAGGTAATATTCTTTTATAACAACAAACTTGTAGAGAATGAGATAATACAGAAAGCAAGAAAAAACCCCACATAATAAAATAGATAAGTGTTGATTTGTCTTTTAGATATAACTCAATACAGGTAGAATCTGTACAATTCCAAAAGCTGTAATCAACTTCCATTACACAACATTTTTCCCTGCTTAGATTTAAAGTGATAAGGTTCTTCTTCCTATATTATTTAACGTCTCTTACTCTTAAGTACTATTTTTTTTTCTTAAACTCACAGTGAGGTGTGCGCAGCACAAGGATTTTTAATTTTTTTTTATTTAATATATTTTTTTAAATCCTTGCTTGGAAATTAACTGCACATCATGTAACATGTCTGTTGGTCAAGGTCTAAAAACATGGCCTTTCCCTCTGATGTGATAATGTACTGCATAAGTGATAATATACTGCATAAGTAATG
Organism: Dromas ardeola; assembly: GCA_013398915.1. Classification (NCBI taxonomy): domain Eukaryota; kingdom Metazoa; phylum Chordata; class Aves; order Charadriiformes; family Dromadidae; genus Dromas; species Dromas ardeola. Next base: position 4,565 of record VYZM01019581.1, on the reverse strand, counting down.
ATGTACTTAGAGATGAAAGTGTAGTAAAGACACTATGCTTATAAATATAGTTTCTAGTTCATGGCCAGGAATGTAATTGGACATGCTGATGCTGTTGGGGAGCTAGTTGAGCTATCTCTTAGTTGAAACAAGCTTCCTACGAAAAATCAGAATATTTGCAAAGCTAAGATGCTATGTGAATCTATTTAATAGATACATGTATCCACATAATCAGATCTTGATAATACTTAATTTAAAACACTTTGTGACCTCGTAAGTCACACCACTACTTTTTGTCATTTTTTCCTCTTCATGATGGTCTTTTCATTGTCTGGCTGCCAGACACTCACCCAGCCACTCTCTCACTCTCTCCCCTTAAAAGGACGGGTGCTGAAAATAAGACAGAAAAGCTCATGGGTTGAGATATGCACAGGGAGATCTCTTACTGTCACAGGCAAAACATACTCGACTTGGGGAAGATTAATTTAGTTTATTTTCAATTAAAAATAGAGTAAGAGAGTGAGAAATAAAGTCAAAACCGAAAACCCACCTTCTGTCCATCCCCCTTCTTCCGAAGCTTATTTTTTTCCTTCTCAAGTCCTCCACTTCCTTCTTCAGCTTGTTGCCCATGCCATTAGTGGATAAGATTAATTTTTAGTGGTGTTGTACCTTGACTACATGGCAAGTGAGCTTTCCCCTTTTCCCTTTTCGCTCATGGTTAGATTGCTTGCATTCCACTCAGGCTTAATTATATTGACTGTCTTAATTATACTGATTGTTAGAACTTAAACTCATTATATGATGGTTTATACCTTGTTTAAAATTATAAAAGGTTTCTCCAGTATCAGCACCAGAAAACCATCCACTACAGGTTTAGGCGGTTGTGCCACTGCTTCGAGGGTGTCAAGTCATTCCTCTTTCTCCCTGTACTTAGCCTTCCCCACCATGGCAGGTACAACACTCTGTCGGGTATCAGAGGATACTCCACACTGGAGCTCTCCGCCCCAAAGAGAAACAACATGCGCTCAGGATTCTGCAGTTATGATTATAGAGGTTGTGAACAGGAAAAATAGTAGAGTCTGACTTCCAAAACATTTATAATGATTTCATTTTTCAAGGAAGAAGTGTAAAATAATATTCCAGAGAATGTTTTTATAAGTAATTTTGAAAACAAAAAGGATATGATGAATTTCTGTGGAAGGCAGCTGAAAACTCACAGACAAGTAAGCCAAGAAATTTGTGGGGTTTATACATTTTGTAATTGCAGCTTTTTGAAGGGAGGACTTTCAAATGGTATGTTCATCAGGTTTGTCATTGTTTTCAGGAGGAAGTTTAAATACAAGACGTGTCTATTCGATAAATTGAAGACAATAGAACTTTACATTCAACATAGTAATATTTCTTTTCATGGACTTGGAATCAGTAAAAATTAACTTTTTCATACGTTCTTTTGGACTCCCATTGAATCTTTTCCCTGGAGAAAGCCATTATTTTGTACATAGATGATGCAAAATAAAAATGAAGTAGCTAGGTAAGAAACGTAAAAAAGAGAAGAACTCAGTCTTGAACAGAGCTGTCAAAAAGCTACTCTAGCATGGAAATTATAATGCACTTGCATTCAATGTCCTTGTAGAAGTAACAAAAGCCAAGAAATCCAAGACTGTATGCATAATTTCAAAGAGAGGAACTACATAAAAATAGCCTAGGGACTTCAAAAAATGCAAAAGAAAGTTAGCATGATTAAATTGCTGAGTCATAGAAAATACTTAATTCAAGATATCGTTCAAAAAAGTGTAATTGCGTGCAAATGAAGGAAATGAAAGGAGCAACAAACTCTAGTAGGTTAAATATAAAAGGCAGGCCAAAACAAGAGTTGGAGAATAACTTTCAAAAGGCATAAAAGCCATTAATCAATTCTTTCCCAAAAGCAACAGAGGCAGGAAACCTGCACAGACATGTGAAAAATGAAGCTCCCTGAAAATGTAAGGTCATAGCAGAAAAACTAAATGAATATTTAGCATCTATACTCACTGTTGAAGAAATCGTAGAATCATAGAATGGTTTAGGTTGGAAGAGACCTTAAAGATCATCTAGTTCCAACCCCCTGACATGGACAAGGAAACCACCCACTAGACCAGGTTGTTCAAAGACCTATCCAACCTGGCCTTGAACACTTCCAGAGAAAGGGCCTCCACAGCTTCCCTGGGAAACCTGTTCCAGTGCCTCACCAGCATCTGAGTAAAGAATTTCTTCCTAATATCCAATGTAAATCCACCCTCTTCCAGTTTGAAGCCATTACCCCTCATCCTATCACTACATGTCCTTGTAAAAAGTCCCTCTCCAACTTTCTAATAGGC
>VYZM01019575.1:135104-148971 GCA_013398915.1 Dromas ardeola | reverse complement strand
GCACTCTTCTTGATGCACCCCAGCTTCGTCCTTATTCATTATAAAGCTTTGGGCTTAGGATTTTAGTGACTATTTTTTATTTTCCTGAATAAGATGAGTTAAGCTTATGAACTTTGAAGACACCTCTCTTACTGTTTTCATTCTACTTCACCAAAACTATCAGCCTGATGGAAGTCAGTGCAACCCTGCAACCTTAAAATTGAACTTTTTCCCCAAGAATTTGCTGCTTTTAAATACAGCGTGGAAAGTGAAATCTGATTTTTCGTGACTATAGGTTAGTTTGGGCTATAAATAAGTTAGACAAAATGAGTTCATTTTGCTTATCTAGTCAGTTGTAGAAAGGCATATAAAATTTTCAGTCGTCTTTTGAATTCGAATTTCCCTGTTCCAGAATTGTATTTGAAAAGCTGGCTGTCGTGACTGCAGCAGCAGGGAGTTTGTCAGCAGGTGTCTCACAGTCGGAGGGGGAGATCTCCCGTTTCCAGGTGCAGAGGTAACTCAGCGCTGGAGCTGGGCTCTCCTCCGGTAGAGTGGAGGGTAATGGCACGTGAAGCAAACGGCCAGCAATTCCAGCAGAGATGCAATCTAGGGTATATCCTAGGCACAGAATGTGTTCACTTTCTGAACGCAGGAGTTACACGTACAAGGTAGCTGCAAAGGGAGCAGGAATAAGCTGTTCTGCCAACTAGTGCAGAACAAGAAGTAAAAGCCTTAAATTTAAGGAAGACTTGAATTCTTTTTTTGCCTGTATGGCTAAATGAGCACAGGAATAAATTGTCCAGGAAGGTTGTGAAATCTCACAGGAGCTTTGTAAGATTAGTTTACACAAACCTCTGTGAGGACTGGTTTAGACAGAGCTGATCATACCTTGGGGTAATAAATAGGCCAGATGGTCTTACGAGATTCCTTCCTGACATGGTTTTTATGAACCTCTGGAAATTTCCTGCAAATTACAAGCATGTTAACATTTTCTGTACATGTCATATTACAACAAGGTTGTTAGCAGCTACTGTTTTGGCTGCGAAAAATAATATGCTGTTGCTAGCTGGTCATCTGGGATGTTGTGGCATAAAACCTTCCTTCTGATCCTTGAGAACTGCCAAGAGAGACAGTCTCTTACAGGATGCTGTACTGACTTCTCGCTTTTTTCCTTCATCTCTGACCAACATAAACTGACCCTGTTTAGACCTCCTGCTGTGAGTGCAGACAGGCAGGACTTGACGAAACTGGGCCTTAGAAAAATAGGAACTAGTGCAGTTCAGAGAGGGACAGTAAGGGTCCCTGAAGTGAAGGGATTAGGGGGATGTAGGAATATATTAAGAGTGATGGGACTTTCCCTGTGGTATTGGCAGAAATGTTAATAGGTCATTTCTTAACAGGTGTGGTAGCCAGAGTACAAGCCTGACCTGGAGTAGTTCCCTGCCCTTACTGAGCGTATTTCAGTAGCTGGCTCGGTTTGGGCCAAAAGAGTGCAGATGTACTTTTTTTTTTTCCCCAGTCTCTGTTGTAGTGTATCTTACCTATGTATAGCTCCAGGGGGTGTGACAGTGGTTTTATTTGACGGTTTTTCTTCCTTTCTTTTACAAAGCTACATGAGTCCAGATGTTGCTTCGGGTAAGGAGATGAGTGACAGCTTTGAAGGAGCAATAGGAAGTGGAAAACAAGAAGGAAAGTCTGCGAAGAAGCATAAGAAGTCTACCCGTGCTCGTTCACGCCAGGAAAAGTCCAGCAGACCAAAACTGACCATATTAAATGTAAGTACAATCTCTTTGAGGGTAACTGTAGGATTCCGTTGGCTTTGCCAGAAATAACTATTGTTAATCTTTGTCTGCAGGTTTGTAACACGGGGGATAAGATGGTGGAGTGCCAGCTTGAAACACACAATCACAAAATGGTGACTTTTAAGTTTGATTTGGATGGGGATGCGCCAGAGGAAATTGCTACTTACATGGTAAGACTTGGTGTTGCGGCTGCCTGCAGTCTCTGAATGCACCGAGTTACTTCAGACGACACATTCTCATGTGCGCTTGTTGACCGAGCTGATTGGTAGCCGTGGAATCGGGCATTAATTGAAACGTTACTGTTTTCCTCTCTATTTTGATGTGGCCTTATAGGTAGAGAATGAATTCATCTTGCAGAGTGAAAAAGAGACATTTATTGAACAAATGAAAGATATTATTGATAAAGCAGAAGATATGCTCAGTGAAGATACAGAAGGAGAACGAAGCTCTGATCAGGGAACGAGTCCCCAGCAAGATACTGACAGACTGGAAATGAACGAGGTAAGAAATGTTAAATAAAAATTTCTAGTTTGATTCCTTTTTCTTAACAACCAGTTACTGTAAACAAGTTTTACGTGCTGTGTTAAAAAAAAAAAAAGTTTTGTAGCTAGAAAAACAGTGCTTTTACTCCATTAAGGCTTACGACATGAGTGCTCCTTGGAATGATGTTCCTCTTGCATTGATAGGAGACAGCTAGTTCTTCAATTGTTTTGGTTTAATTTTTTCAACAGGAGAAGCGGCAGTCTCAGATGAAGACACCCGTGTATCAACAAAATGGTAACTGTGCTTTTGAATACAAACTTAATCTCAAGCTTTAAGGGAGGGATGAGTTTATGCAGAAGTTTGCTAGATTCAGGAGGAAATCTACCAGTTACTGGTAGTTGGGAGATATAGCTAGAAATATGGGTATAACAGTGGTCCCTGCTGTCAGCAGCGTGCAAGGTGGCAGGGCTAACCTGTGTGAGCCGAACATCTGGGGACGTTTAGGGAAGCCCTGAATTCCACACGCTGATCATCAGCGGTGGGCAAGTCAAGAAGGTACGGGCGAGCATACTCTTTTCACAACAATAATTAATGTTCGCAAGAGAAAGCTAAAAGATTATGTTTGCATTGGTAATTTAATTGAAATTTCAAACTCAGAAGTTTTCACCTACTTTGGTATCGCGGGGAGAATCTTGGCCTTCTGAACACAATCGTTTCTTGTGGGTTTTACAGACAAACGGAATAGGAAGGGAATTGGCCCTTGATTCCCTCTGTAGTGCATGCTGGTGGGAAAAAATGAGACCTCTGCTGAAGGAACCGTCGTTTCCAAAATTCTTGTTACTGCATGTGTATTTGCTCCATGCTGACAGGGGAAGAAGGATAATTTAAAACTTCTTTGACAAGTGCAGAAACTGGGAATCCTCCAAACTAGGCTTTCTGCTCAAAAGATCTGGTTTATTTTTTGCCTGTAAATGTCATGTAATGTCAGTACACCTTTTTTAACATAACATTTATATTTCTACTAATGAAAGTCGCAAAGTGTGTATAGTTCTGGTTTGCCATTTATATATGCCAGGCTTTGAGATAAGATGCGGAAGGAAATATTAACTAGAAAACTTCCAACATGGAAAAGTTAAACTGCATAAACTTTACAAAATTAACAAATTTTTCATTGTGAGAAAACTGTCCACTGTACCGTTAATAAAATTTTCCTGTATGTAGCTATCGCCCTTCTAAAAGTATGAACGCTTGAAAATAAATTTTCAAGTAACTTAAAATATGTGGCAGAATTGGGAGGCATCAATGTCTTCCTTCCAGAAGGGATGAGAATCAAATTAGGAGCCATTGATTTAATCTTGGCTAGTACTGTAGAAGTTCTGATTTTCTTTCTAAACATAGAAATTAAGACTAGGTTTCGACAGGTGATCTGGAATGAACAGAAACTATTGTGTTTACTTTTTATTTTCTTGTCATCTTTAGTTTTGCATACTGGAAAAAGGTGGTTTATTATATGTCCTGTTGTGGAAAACCCTACTACTGATGCACCAGAATTTTCTCCACCGGTACCTCAGAGTACACAGCAGGCTGAAGGGCCAGGTATTTACAAACTTTATAGAAAATGTTTTCTTCTCTGAAGCTGCTGTGTCATCTCCCTTCTTTTCTTACCTGTTTTAATTGTGGTTGTTTCACTTCATTTAGTGAGAAGAAGAAAATGATGAATTTTAATTCATGCATTTAAGCGTATTCCTGGTATTGAATCAAATTAGGAATGTTTATTTGAGTTTCAGGAAAGTCTCAGTATTTTAGCTCTGCCTTACGCTGTAAGGTAGCTGAAGTTGTAGTCACTGCTGTCACAGAATCCCAGAATGACAGGGGTCAGAAGGGACCTCTGGAGATCACCCAGTCCAACCCCCTGCCAGAGCAGGGTCACCCAGAGCAGGTGGCACAGGAACGCGTCCAGGCGGGTTTGGAATGTCTCCAGAGACGGAGACTCCCCCACCTCTCTGGGCAGCCTGTGCCAGGGCTCTGCCACCCTCACAGGAAAGAAGTTTTTCCTCACGTTGAGACGGAATTTCCCGTGTTCCAGTTTGTACCTGTTGCCCCTTGTCCTGTCCCTGGGCACCAGTGAAAAGAGTTTGACTCCTTCCTCTTGACACCCACCCTTTAGATATTGATGAGCATTGATGAGATCCCCTCTCAGTCTTCTCCTCTCCAGGCTGAACAGCCCCAGGGCTCTCAGCCTTTCCTTATCAGAGAGATGTTCCAGTCCCCTGATGGTCGTCTTAGCCTCCACTGGACTCTCTCCAGTAGTTCCGTGTCTTTATTGAACTGGGGAGCCCAGAACTGGACACAGTACTCCAGAACTCCACTGTTCTAATAAGCAGTGTCTTTTCAGTGAAATTTTCTTGCATAATCTGCAATTTTAGGTTCTAAATTGACTCATATAACAGTTATTTTCTGACAGGAAGCACTAATGGGTTACGGCTAGATGTGGTTATCGCTGCAGCTAGCCAGGAGGTTTTGCAGTGACTGTCTTTCATTCCATGTGGCTCACTAAAAACTTACCTGATGTTGGTGCTCTTTCTAGACCTGGAGCAGTCGGATGATCAGCAAGTGAGCTCTGCCGTGACGGATGCACCTGGTCTCTTAGCTGGTCAGCAGCCTCCCCTGCAAGCAGGGGTCTCTGACAGCCCCATTGGAGCCTCTCCCTCTTTGGCACAAGTTCCTGCCGCCACATCTTCCGCCGGCTTACCGAGCCAGGCCGAGTTTCCAGCTCCAGTGCTCCCGGGATCTGCTCCAATTACCCTGGAGCCGGTGGCTGCTAATGGCGGTCCGTATTCTCCACGGAAGGTGGCGGTGCCCGCCCCGCCAGGCCCTCCTGCCCCGCGCGCTGCCATGCTGGAGGAGCCATCCGAGGCCGCCCCCGCTCCCCCGCACCGCCAGCCGCAGGCCGATGAGGGCACGTGTGTCCCTGACGTGGAGATAGCGTGTTGCAGTGTTGGGCCGCACCAGTCCGTCCCGGCAGAGCTCTGCCCGCTCCCCGTGCTCCCGGATGCCGTCGTTTTGGAGCGGCAGCCTGCAGCCCAGGTCCCCCACCTGCCCGAGGCCGGCCAGCCCGGCGTGGTGCAGCACTCCTTCGTGAGCCAGGCCTTCCCCGCGGCCGATCCGCTGGCTCTGGTGGGCTCTCAGCTCCAGAGCCCCACTCAGGCGGCGGTGGCCGCTTCCCAGCCGCAGGCCATGCTGCCCCAGGCGCAGCCCGCGGCCTGCGCCGGCGTGGGCATCAGCCTGCTGCAGCCCAGCACCGCCGAGTCCGATGGAGAGGGACCGCCCCGGGTGGACTTCGTTGACAACACGATAAAAAGCCTTGATGAGAAATTGCGCAATTTGCTTTACCAGGAGTACGTTCCTACTTCTTCTGCATCAGCAGGGACTCCAGACACCTCTGTCCCGTTAGAACAGGGCGACAGTGAATTTAACTTGCCACCTTTTCCCGAAGATCAAGTTCCCGTGCTGGCGTTGGATTTGAGAGAACCCAGCCATGGTGCTGCAGATACCGGCCAGGAGGCGAAAGCTGCTGCCGAGGCCCAGTCGGTGCCACCCGTACCCTCTGAGATGTGCCCCTACCCAACACGGGTGAGTCCAGCCACAACTCTGCCCTTTACACCCCCAAATCCAGCTGCTGGCGACAGCACCAAAGCACAGCCCAGAACCAGCGACCCTGTGGTAGGACACGTACAGATTTCTCGCTTCTCCAAATATTTTAAAACTTCTGCTCCTGGGTATATTACCTTTTGGCTGTTGACTGCTTTCCATTGTGAAAGTTCTCTTAGATTTTGACTATGTCAGCTGCATACTGACTCATTTTACATAAATGCCTGTTAGTGAAAGACAGATTTTTCCTTTGGGTTTAAAAGTGATATCTTAATTCATTCTCCTCCTCTTGTGTCTTATTTCTAAAGCAGGTGGAAATGTGGTAATTTTTTTTCTGGTTTGAGAGTGTAGAACACAAGGGGTACAGTCATTCAAGTTCTGATGATGATCAAGTTCTGATGCTTCAATAGGAATTTTTTTCATTTATATATAAATTGATATCAGTGATTATGCCTGCCTTCCAAGTCAGTCTGAATAAAACAAACGCTTTGGGAGCCTTTGCTTTGTTCAAGTGCTGCAGCTAACGGAAGACGCTCCATAGGTAGAAGCTTGCTCTGCTTCCAGTAATGATTTCTTTTGTCTTCCCCTGAACTTGGCAGAGCAACACTTCGCTGGGAAGCGTCTAAGGAAAGCTGGAGCAGGTGGTCTGGGCGTTCTTTACTCAGTGTCTCAGTTGTGCACCTGCACTGCATTCTTTCAGATAAAATCATGTTTATTAAATTCAACAGATTTGCAGCACTTGCTGCTAGAAGATCAGCATATATCTTACTTGAAAAGCAGCATTTCTGGGGGCAATTCCATCACCCTAGCAAGGATGAGGCTGTGCTGTGTAGTGTCAGCTGGATGAATTCTATCAACTGCTTGAAAGATGTTACAGGAAAGACAGCTGCACTTGAGCAACTCTTTAGAGCATACTGTTTAAAATGATAAATGACTTTCTACAGCAGATGAAATTCTCTCTCTATGAAAGGTGTTGTGTCTCTCCGGTAATTTGAATTTGTCCCATTAAAATCTGTGCCAATAAGAAAAGAGAGACGTAGAATTTGTGCAGACAGACATACAGATGAAGAATGTACAGCCTGGCTGGAAAAGCAAACCACAACAAAACCCCACACTGATATGTATAATTTTTTACTATATATATAATATAAAATATACTATAAATATAATAAATAAAATACTTTAAAAAATGTAGTATATATATAATTTTTATCCTGTTTTTAGTAACTTAGACTGCAGTTCCCTCTGTGACACTGCCACTGCTTTTTTAATTCCAAGGGAGGAAAAAAAATGGAGGAGTTGAAGGAAAAGCTAGAAGGCCACCTCCACAGACACCATCAAATAGTTTAATATTGCACAATAGTGTGAAGGCAGAGAGGGGGAGAAGAGGGAAGGAGAATGCATTGCCTTTCTGCTCTGTGCGCAAGACTGAAATTCTTTTTCTTTTTACTTTTTACCGAATGTTTGAAAAGTCGGAGGTCACTGGCGTCGGGGCTCATTCCTCAGAAGCAAGAGGTGGGTCAGCAAGCAGAAAAGGTAATGCTCCTTTTGGTGATGAACGGGAGTGATGCAGCTGTACTTGTGTGTGGTCCTCTGCTCCGGTGTCCCCTCGCTGCTCGCCCATCTGGTTAACTGCAGAGCACTGCCCAGCACAGGGCATTTCTCATCCTATTTGTAACATAACTAATATTAAACATCTCACTTCTGTCAAGCTTCCTAGAAAGAAACTGCCTCACAGGCGGATTTATTTGAAACCGTAAATATGTAATACATGTCTGTGGTGTAGGTATGGGGCATTCGCATGGACGGCTACGTTCCCAATAATAAATTTCCAGTGCCCTTAAAAAGTCCAAACAGGAAGGCCACTGGATTTCCTGGGTTTCATAAAAACGTGTTGACAAAAATAACATGATTGAGGGTGCGCCCTTGGGGGGGAAGTCTGTAAGATTTTCAGCGAAGTCCCGTGGAGAACTAGCAAAGAATACTTCGCTTTAGGTACTTGTAGATAGAATGGCACTTTCCATAATAACATAGTAGGAACCATCGTAAGAAACTGGGTATTTATCACGCTCCATTTAGCTTCCTTGCAACTCATGGGAAGTTTTAAGGGCTGAAGAACCCAAAACTGCACCTGCTGTCATGGGTTGGGTTGAGGAGGGCTTATAATATGTATTTTTTTTGAGATTGTTGTGGCAAAGCTGGCTACCAGGTTTGTGCAGCAGCATAGATCATTCTTGTCCTGGTGGACGTGGATCGTCCACTGGTCTTAGGTCAGTGTGAGAGGGGAAAGCTGTAGGTGGGTAGCCTGCATTCATCTGCTCGCCACAGAGGAGAGTATGCAAGTGGAATGTGGCACTGGTTGTAAAATTAATGTATCTTAGATACCATCAAGCAGTGATGTATTTCACCATTTCAGAACTATGTAGTGACAGATTTCTGCCTTAGGTTCACTCTGTACGATGCGCCATAAGAAAGCAGCAATCTGCTTGCCTTTATTGGTTTAACTTCAAAAACAGTTTCCAGGTTGTGAAATAATCGCATCTTGATTACTGCCACTAATATTTTGCTTCTTGTGTGCTTCTGTGGTCCAAGTGGCCATCTTCTGAGCTTGTAATTTCCACTTGCAGCGGTGTGCGCTGAACTTCATTTCAGGCACCTTTAACTGTTGGTGTCAGTATCTGTCAAATGAACGGTGTGAAATACCTGTCCATCTGTGGTCAACTGCAGCTTTTTGTGTGCATGAGTAGCCGAGACAATTACTTTTTTGAGACATCAAGAACACATTAGTAATGCAGGCCCAATGTACCATGCAGGTTTCATTCTTCTGGTTTTCTCCCTAAGTATTTTCAACTGATTAATGAAATTCCCCACTCCTATTATTGTTTGAATTCCCTAAATCAATAGATTGAAGAGAATACTTGCCTGCAAAATATTTTATATTGTCATTGGTATTGCCTCCTGCATTATAGATCTTGTTTTGCAAAAATTGGGTATTTAAATTATTCTTCCATGCTACATTTTATCACACTTCAGTTTATCGCAACTAACACGTTAGCTTTTATTATACTAAAGCATTCCAAAAGTGAATTATTTTTTTTCCAACTTGTAAAACAGGTTCAGCTGCAAGCATCACTTCAGCTCCTGCTGCTACAGCAAAAGGCCTCCTCCAGGTACGCAGAAACTAGGAGCAGTTTTATACTTGGTTGTTACAGCTACTTTCAAAATTAATCTCCGTTATTTTCTCCAGGTTGCACCGACATCATCATGCATAACTAAACAGATGGAAACTTCTAAAAGGAGCGAGAAGGCAAAGACTATGACTTCGTCTGCACACACAGATAACGTAACGCAGATATCTACAGCAGATGGGGTGATAAATAACCTTCAAAGGGATGACTCTCTAGACTCTGGTTCCTATGGAAAACAGGCTGAACCTCATGATAGCGGTACACCAGCCAAAACTATTGGCAGGTTTTCAGTAATCAGCACGCAAGATGAATTAACTTTAACAGCGCCGCACTGCTTAAGGTTCTCGGCACCCCCAGATGTCTATTTGGATGAGCTCCCTTCCAGCCCTGACCTGAAGACAGCTGTCCGACGGGTGCAGACAGCCTCTTCTGTCGATGTCCTCTGTGACCAGGGTTCGAGTGATTCTGCCGATGAGCCTTTCCATCGGCAGCCAGTGGCTGCTGCCCAGCTCTCCCCCCCGAGCAGTAGCACAGCCACTGACTTAATTAAAAAAGCAGCTGCTTTTCTGCAAAGATCTGGCAAAGCTAGCTCGCCAGGCCTCGATTCACCTAATGGGCAAGGAACAAAAATTCCCACCATCAACATAACGTCTTTCCACTCACAGTCGTCATACATGAGCAGCGACAATGACTCGGAATTTGAAGATGCAGATATGAAGAAAGAATTGCAGAACCTGAGAGAAAAGTACGTCGGGTTTGCAAACAACGCTAGGGAAGCTTGTGTTAAGATACCTAGGCAGCGTCTCTGCATATGATGAGCCAATATGTGGTTTTCATAGCTGTAATGAGTAAACTGGTTCTGGGCAAATTAGGCATCGCTAGGACCTTTCCCCAGATGTCACACTGCATCCTTTTATGCATCACTTTATTTGCTAATTCCATTTAGAAGAATAATTCAATAATAACTTTTTTAAACATCAGAACATTTCTGCTGCGATGTCCGGTTTCCTTACTGAAAAGCTATGTTGATACGGTAGCAAACGAGCACCTGTGGTGCATGTGATAGGAGGTTCCCATGTGGACGCTACTTAAGGCGGCATAAAAATAATCTGGATGCCTGCGTAGACAGCTGCCACAGTGTTCTCTTGGTGCCCTTCTCTGCAGGGGTAGCAGAGACTATCGGGTCTACAGACCCATCCCTGTTCCCAAACTCACTTTTATGGTAGATAGCTGAGTATCCGTTAGGCAGGTAAGACCCTCTCTCTGCTTCCCATCGGGTCTCTCATCAAGTCACTGGTCCAGTCTCAGTGGGAGGCTGGGTGAGGCTGGCAGGAGCCTATCGTGCTGCCAGTCCTGAGAGCTAGCTTCTTTAAGTTTGAATATTCTCTTTCTTTCCTGGCAGGTGATGGGTAAAAAATAGTATTAGATGCTACTTTAACCAAATGCTAAACTTTATGGTATAATGGTTTTACTGAATACAAATGATGCATCTTTTTAAAACAGCAATACCTTTAAACTGACTTTATGGCATCATGAAATCTGCATTGTGAATAAGGTAATGATTCATGTACTAATGGAATTTTTATGGGAAGCGGTTTTGCTTTTCTTCATGTTGAATTTCAAACTGATGTGCATGCCTTGAGACTTAACTCTCTTGAAACCACTGGTTTGAAGAGATAAATTCTGGAATAGTTTGGAGTTCCTGTCAGATCTCATGTCAAAATCAGCTGGTTTTTCTGAGGATGTTGAATTCTGTCTTATAAGTGAATATTTGAGAAGTCAGTCACCACATTTGCGGGGTAGATTGTTATAACTTCTCATACTTTTGGATGAGTAGTTGATTGTTTTATAACCAAAGACTGTTTTGTTTCTTTTTTTATAATTAATTATGCTGTCAAGATGTGGTGCTTTATCAAATACATCGCTAGTGGAGTTCTTTATTTTTTTATGTTTAGGCATATGAAAGAAATTGCTGAACTTCAGACTCAGCAGAAGAATGAGATAGAGGCACTGTATATTCGCTTAGGGAAGCCCCTTCCTCCCAACCTGGGGTTCCTTCACTCAGCCCCACCAAGCGGCCGTCGCCGAAGAACCAGCAAAAACAAATTGAAAGGTGGAAAACTATTAAACCCTCTGGTCCAGCAGCTCAGGAGTGGAACGTCAGGCACAAGTAGGTACACTCAGTTGCTTTCAATATGCCTGTTGTTTGTGTCAGTTGTGGTTCTGCTGTGCAATTGCATGGACTGCAGGAAAGGCACTCAATTTTTATTGTTTTTAATACTATGACTCAGATTTGCATACTGCGAACTGGTTTTGAAGTGGGACTTCCTTTGGGACAGGCTTATTACAGCTGCCCATACATACCTTCTCTGCATCGGTTACAATGCTTGGCAGAGAAACAATATTCCACTTTCATTTGGAATACAGCCTGGTTACGTTTTCTCATCCTTTCTCCAAATGGAATTTATTGATGTTTGTATTCACTTCTTAGGTGCTGTTATCCTCTATTGATTATGTGCTGTATCTTGTTGATGCTGTTTATTTTTTCCTACAAGATACCATATAAATAAGATTGGATTGCATTTGCTCCCCCAAAGGATGGGAGATAAACAGTTATAAAACCATGATGGATGCTTTGACCATCGGAAATAGTTTGAGATTTTTCAAACAGTAGTACAGTCTTGAGTCATTGGAAAATATAAAGATATAATTCAGCTGGGAAATGTTGGTATACCCCAGTACCTATTTCTTCAGCAAAATGTAGAATAGAATATGAATAATTTTTCTTCGACTTATAGATCATGCTGTTATTTAGAGGAGCAGCAGCACTTCCCAGCATTAACCCTGTATTTCAGACTTGGTAGCTCTTGTTTTCAAAGTTACTGCATCATACATCCACTTTGAATTTCATTGCATCAATCTTAATTATAGACAGAGTGTTTTGGAGGTTTTTCCTTTTAATTAAGGATTTCAACTGAGACAGGAAAAGCAAAGCTATTCAGAGGCAAGATGTTCTGTGATCTGTCTTGAATCTCAGTGTTCTTGCCTGTGGGAACTGAAGCAGTGCTCAGTGCTTTATCCCTCTGTAGCTGCTGCTTGGCTGACGTGCAGAGGCTTTACTCCCTTTCCTTGCGATGGCATGCTCTGAATGTCTGATATCCTCGATCCATTCATTTTCCAGTTTGTTCTTGGGTTCTCTCTAGCCATTTTTCCCCCTGTCTATTCACAAAACCCACATCTGCCTCCACTCATGGATCTTGGCTCATATCAGTATGCTGCCCTAGTCCAAAGACTTTAAGCTTATTTCTGCATAAAATGCCCCAATTCTCCTTTTTTTCTTTTTTTTTTTTTTCTTCCCTGTCACCTTCAGTTGGAGAACAGAAATCTGCTCAGTCAGAGTGCTACTTGGGTGCGTGCTTTCCTGCATACGTTTCTTCTGTGTTATTTTCCAGTTTTTTGAGGCACTGTGTACAGTTCACATTATCTTTGAGAATCTGTATTCATGCCTGAGTCTTCTCATCCTTGACTATGTAGGTTCTTCATTTTTTGGCCTTCCTAAGTCCTTTCTTGGGGATCAAGGGCAGGCAGTTTCAAAGAAGGTTACTGATGTAATTGTCATTTCCACTGTTAGATGCTTTTGCTGATAAATCTATGGAACAAACGATTACAAAGATATTCTGGTGGTAAAGCCTCTTTACCTGAGATATCCATGTAGGTAGATAGATAGATACAGATACTTTATATATAGACATGTATTTATGTATATATAGGTAGCTATAAATAAAAAGTTCCTCATGTCTTTGCAGCAACTTTTTATTTCTCTCCATTCTCTTACTTTCACCTTTCATGTTTGAGAGCAAACCTACATGTTCCGCTCAGTTATCCCATGCGTTCCATCATCCTACTTAGGCACTTGTGCAGCTCTCACGTTATCTCAGCAGTCCTCCTTGTGAGGTCCTGGCTCCAGCCTTTCTGAAAAATGCAGAAAAGACTAAAAATCAAACCTACTCCGTAAGCTTCTTGGAGAAACTGGATTTGCTGTTGCATGTGTTTTGTTCGTTTGCTCTTTCAGGTAATCTTTCAGACTCTAAAGACTCACCCCACAAGGAAACAACTAAACCTCAGTCTGGATCTCCCGAAGCAGCAGCAGCAGTAACCTCCCCTGCCCTGGCCACCTTCGGGAAGGCTGTTCAGACGCAGCAGCCGTGCTCCGTCAAAGCCTCCTTGTCTTCTGACATCTGCTCCGGTTTAGGCCCTGAAGGAGGAGACGCCAACGCAAGCTCTGGCCAAGGTGATTTTTTTCATACCGGCTGTTCGGCATGTCTTCCAGCACATGCTAAAATTAGTTCGCTTCCCTTATGCTTGAACTTTTTAGGAGTGGATTTCACTTCTAGTGATATAGGAACAGGAACCTTTGGCAATCCAAACTGCTGGCATACCTTTTAAAAAGAGCGTTGCAGTATTGTCAGAAGAACAAAAGTAAAGTGTCTTAGCAAGTGTTAAGAGTAAACATCCAAGAAGGCATGCTAATTTTTAGGAAGTAAATACCTTTTATTTTTGCCAGCAGTGGCTTTATACTGACACCTTTTCTGGAGTCTGCCTTACAGATTTCTGAGGAAAAAGAAAGGAAAACAAAACAGATACAGAAGGATAGGAGATTGTCTCCCTTGGTTCATTTTGGGCTTTTTATTTTAGCCCCTTGATACTTGTAGACCCAGAGTTCCTCATTCTAAACTACTAAACTACTAAACTATCTTGAGGGGG
>VYZM01019575.1:124802-135096 GCA_013398915.1 Dromas ardeola | reverse complement strand
GGGGGGGTGGGGGGGGGTGAAGAAAAGGAAAAGCAAAAAGAAAAGCAAAACCAGAGAACCAAGTTATGTTTCCTTTATCTAAGGGGTTAACTTTGTGCATGATTCTGGAGTCCCAGCTAAATGACTGTCGATTGGCTGTGTTCCCCAGTCCCGACCTCTGGTACTTCTGTGTATTGCACACCTCCGTAGGCTTTGACTGATCTTGCTGCCATGCATATTGGAAGTTATAATGATGATTAAAATACCTTCCTCTCATTGCACATCCTGCCAAACTAATCTACAAAATACCTATCTGTTCTCTTCTGCTGTTATTGCATCCTTTGTGTATGGTCAATTAACTTACTCCTCTTTGGCAAAGTTAAAATGGAGATGTGGATGTTTAACTAACAAAGCTGATTTGACTGATGGTATAGGACATCTGATCACAGCTACTTGTACTTTATAAGTGTCTTTGTTTTCTTCCCTTTATATTCATTTGCAGGCTGGACGGTTTTCCACCAAACGTCTGAGAGAGTGACCTATAAATCTAGTAGCAAACCTCGTACCAGATTCCTCAGTGGACCTGTGTCTTTGTCCATCTGTTTGTATTTGTTCTTTTGTATTTTATCACAGTCCATCTTTCTTTTACCCCCTTTTTCCAGTTCCATATTTTATATCTCTAATATGTTTGGCAGGATGCCCCTTTTTCTGAACCATCTTTTCTTTCTTTTTATCTTTCTTTTGAGTAATCATCATGAACACACCTCATTTATATTAATTTTTCATATGAAAGCTTTTTTTGCACTGCTTTTGGCTCGTGCCTGGGCACCAAAAGCATGTGTGGAAGATCTCATCATTTATTATATAGCCTTATGGTAAATTTTACCCTGGACTTATCAAAGCTTTTGTACTTTATGTGATTTATGTTGAAATAATTTTATTTGCAATGTGGCAAATATACATGTCTGCTGTCCCGGTTCCAGCGACAACAAAAAGAAATCCATCCTTCTGTAGACGAATGGTCTCTTTCACACATGTTTGGACTATGAAGACATGCATGTAGCAAGCTGATACAATACTAGAAGGTCACTGGAGGGTATAACTTCCATACAAGGGCTGTATTAACACAATATACAGTACTGTTTATATCCACTCTATTTTCTTTAATTTTTTTCCCCGCTCTTTGCATGTGGAAATGCTGAGACAATAGTGCTCCAGCTAGTTCTTTCAAAATCTGTTTTCTAGGTGGGTTTTCCCGGTGCATTCACTTTAATTACTTTAAGTGAGCAATTTTTTATATACTCGTAAGCAGCAGGAAGATCTGGTTACTCCAAGGGAGAGTACCATCAACTTTTTGTGTAAGCTGATCTGGCTGAAGCGCTTTACTCAGTTTATTTTCTTATGACCTTATGTGACCTCAGAGATGAAGTCAATTAGCAGTTCATCAAAGCATAAATTAGTAAAAAGCAATATCAGATTTTCAGATGATACTTTGAAATGGATTGCTAGGATCTAGTATTTTTTGTTTCAAATAATTGTGCACCTGCTATTTGTACCCTATTTGTATGACTTCTAAAGCAATTGGCAATTCAACCAAATGATATCAAGCTATTTAATTAAAAAATTAAGACCTTTTCACCCAATCATACATGCTGCTTTTTAGGCAAACAGATTTTGCTTGTACAATAAAGATATGTTGTGCTGAACAGGTACTATAGGCCACTTACACATAACATTAGAAAGGCTAATAATGTTCTTGAGAAAATGTTTGGTTAACGAACTGTTCATTTGCATTAATATCAGATCTCCTATTGGAGTTCCACATTGCTTATCATTATCCAAGTGGTACAGATCAAAGGCACAAGACCACTCAAATACACTCCTCCTAACTTTATGAATAAACAGTATTTTTAAAAATAATCTTGATTTTATTTTTTTTTTTGAGGTCCCTAGAAGTCCAAGCACCCAGGTTCTTGAAAACTGACGCTTACTGCTCGGCGTACTGAATTTATTATCATGCAAGTCTTTAACGACTATTGAAGTCATGATTCAGAGACTTTTTTTCGGAGAACCTGAGGGGAATTCTCCGTTCGCAAATTTTCCCATTTGGTATTATAATGGACATAGTAGTTTCTTCCTCTGCACATGTAATTCCCAGAAGTCGTTTCATTAATCTTTCACAGAATTACTATTCAGTAGGATGCAAAAAGACTGGGAGATGGCAATTAAAAACCAGCATATTAAAAATGTTTGGGTGCATGGATATTGTGAATGAAACCAAGGCAATATGTAAATCCTTCAAATCGTGATGAAGTATCCCGATGCTTAAATAACTCGGCACGACTAATTGCTTTCTGTTCTCAGCCCATATGCTCTCTTCTTGGTTTCTTCTGGGCGCAGCGTTCGGGGAGGAGGTTTGCACTCCCCCGTTTCTGAGTCATACGAGAAGATGGACTGAGTTTCAGGCACTTAACCCTGACACATCCATCCGAAGCCACCGCTGCTCAGAGAGAGCAGCTCAGTTTCCAATGCTCTCTGTCGCTTGAGTTGTTAGGCAGTTTTCCACAGCTGAATTACTGGTAGGTTTTGCTGGGATAGGAGCTTATTTTAGCTTATTTTCCCAGTGAGTCCAACAGGTTGGTAGCGTGTGTGAAGGGATAAAGACAGGGCCGCGTGCAGCCCCATCGTTCCCCAAGGGCAGCTGGGGCTGGGACTGCTGCTGGAACGATGGCTTCCATCAAGCCGGTATCCAGAGCATCCATGACCATGGACCCCTGCAAAAATAGTGCTAGATGATGATGGGAATGCCAGCTGGCTTGTGCTCCTTCCCCTCTCGAAGGGACATTGGTTGACCCAGCAAGGAGGCAGAGCCAAGTGTTTGGACTAGGTGCTAAACATGTTGGCATCTTTACTGTGTGCTTGAGCAAGGAGAGCGAGTGCCGGGCTGGGATGGGGCTGGGCTGGGGCTGCCCAGCGCAGGCAGCTTGGCAGCATGGCTGGGCAGGTCGGAGTCCTGGGGCTGTTCCCCAAGTCAAAGTGTCTCTGGGATTTTTTGTTTGTTTGAGAGCTGTTGGGAAAAGTTTTGCGGGATTTGCGGGGATTTGCCTTCAGAGGGCTGGAGCCCCTCTGCTGTGAGGACAGGCTGAGAGAGCTGGGGGGGTTCAGCCTGGAGAAGAGAAGGCTCCGGGGAGACCTTAGAGCCCCTTCCAGTCCCTAAAGGGGCTCCAGAAAAGCTGGGGGGGGACTCTGGATCAGGGAGGGGAGCCATAGGACGAGGGGGAACGGTTTTAAACTGAAAGGGGGGACATTTAGTTTAGGTATTAGGAAGAAATTCTTTTCTGTGAGGGTGGTGAGCCCCTGGCCCAGGTTGCCCAGAGAAGCTGTGGCTGCCCCATCCTTGGAGGGGTTCAAGGCCAGGTTGGACGGGGCTTGGAGCAACCTGGGCTGGTGGGAGGTGTCCCTGCTTTACCAAATATCTTGCCCTGGTTACAAGGTCCATCAAACTTGAACACTTTCATAGTGTTCTCCCAGAACAGCTTTTTGATCTGTTCCCTGTGTCCAATATTGACTTTTCCTTTGCACTTTTCATGCAATAAAATATTTTTTTTATGGGCTTCAGCGTAATTTCAGCCTGAGTTCCTTCCCTGGGTTAGATTGCCAGGGCATCTTAGGGAAGAGTTTGTGCTGATTGTGAGTGGAGTTTTCAAATGCTCCACTTGGCTTAGACTTGTGTTCTTGGGTAAAGCAATTTTAGTCAGGTCTGTAGTAATTAATATGTTGTATGTGCATATGCGATTATGGAAATGGTCTAAAAATTTATTGCCATTTCAATTTTATTTTAGCTTTCAAGCTTTTTGGCAGCTGTTAGAGTGCAAATATGGGACAGTGGGTTTTTTCTGTCCTGTATGATATAAGAGCTGCTTAATTTCGCAGATAAGAAATTTGGAATTGGAGGTAAAACACTCTGCTGAACCTTTGCAGGCTTAGATTAATTCTTAATTATGATTTATGTCCTTAACTTTACAGCTATTAAACACCTTGATTTTAGAAGTAATAGAATTAATCTGGCGAATTAGGTTTACCAAGTGCATTTTTAATTGAAATTAAATTTAAAACCCATGTAGCCAACGATTGTCAGTCCCTGCTTCAGGCAATATCATCACTTAGGTAATGTTTCTCATCTCCCAAGCAACATGCCGGAGTGATAGAGTTTGGAAGAACCAGCTCTCTTTTTGATGATTGACTCTCCTGTAATATTTTCCTTAACATTGGCTCCGCTCACGCGGGTGTTTTGTGAATCTGTCTAGTATCACTGCTCTCTGCCGCTTCCCCGCACATACGGGGGCCCCAGGTTTGATTTGGCACCCGAGGTGCAGAGAAACTTGTGACTCGGTTTTCAGGAAGCATAGGGGTTGGTGATTAAACTTTTTAACATGCATTTGAGCACGTACTGTAGTCAGCTGCCTGCTTTTATTTTTTGCAGGCAGTTGCTCTTCATTTGCATACATATTGTGCCAAATATTACCTATTGCTACATGCAGAATATGCTGCGGGATAGTTAACAAAATAGCGTTCTAGTGTTACTGGCACTGGTGTTTCCATAATGGGAGTTGCTAGCTAACTTTGAGATAGGCAAGGTAAGGTATGTCTGAGGGAAAAGAGAGGGGAAAAAATTAAATATACAACGCAGATTGTTGAGTTGTGGATGTGACCTGTATTTTGTTATCTAGGCCTTGAGATGAGAAACTAAACTCGGTCGTGCTTGCATAAGACATTACTGTAGTCATGTCCTTCTGATTTTCCTGGAATAGAAACCTCATTAAACTACATGAAATTATAAGAAAATCTTTCAAAGCAATCCTTCTGTTCCTTCTCATGCCACCCATATCAAAACACAAACATTTCTTCTCCCTCTTTTTCCTCCCTCTTTTCTTTACTTTCTCTTCCTCAGTCTCTGACTGACGTCTCTCCTTTCTCCTTTGAAGACTCATTGAGAGCCTATGTCGACCTGGACCGGCAATCTCTGAGTTTAAAGCTGCATTTCTGGCACAGTAACATAAAATACCGACACCGGTTTGCTGTAGAAAAAAAGCACATCCATCCTGTATCTTGCTTTTTGCCCCACTCTCTGATTTTTGCTCATGTTTTCAAGTGCTTCTTCACAATAAACTTGCCATGCCCCATGTCAGATACTCATCTCCTCCCATACCATAATGATATTCTTCTTACCAAGTCCAAAATACCTTTCAGGAAATCTGGCACTCAAATAGAAACGGTGCTTATGTCTGGCAAGATCTGACAGTTAAGTAGGGCTCTCGGTACGCTTCTGGCACTCTAACTATCTGTCCAACAGAATATGTAAAATCGTAATGAAGGATGTAATGAGATAATAATGAAAAAACCACATAGTTTGGTTAAATGAAAACTCAGCTACTCTGCTGGCTTATTTTTCTGCACTTGGACAAGGCATAAGGGAAACTCATTCACAGTTACTTTCAATTGAAGTTCAGAATCTCACATTTAGACACAAATCCTACTGATAAAGTATTTGGAAACAATTGGCCTCAGACCTGCAGAACAATGTATCTTTTTGGACTTGTAAAACAGGACTTTTAGGGTTGTTTTACAGTTTGTCTTTGCAGCCAGACTAGCTTGTCTTGTTCCTGAAAGCATTTTTGGCCTCCTATCACGAACTGAATTGACATCATTTCCTGCATAAATAGAGTAGGAATCAAAATCTCCTATTAGGAAGCCAAGGCGATTTGGATTTAAAAAAAAAAAAAAAGAAAAGAAAAATACAGAAACAAACACCAAAAAAACCCAACCAAATGCATCTTTAAGTCACGAGACCTTGTTTTTGGCATGCTATTGTACTTTCCAAAGCTTCTGAATGGCTGCACATTAAGAAAGGTTTGAGCTGTCCAGTTATTTAGACTTCCTTTACTCACCTGAACTGCTGACTTTGTCTGTCCTTTCTTGCATAATAACTACTTTTTGATTGCTTAAAAGTACAGAAGCTTGTCCGTCAGATTTGTTGTGTTTAGTCTTACCTAATTCTGTATGTCTTGTATTGTTTTACCTTGTAGGGTCCACCTTGAAACGACTATGTCTAGGCAAAGATCACAGTAGTAGTAACTATCCCGTTTTTGTTTCTCAGTATTTCCTTCATGGCATGGGATGTTTTTTGCTTTTTTTATTATTATTATTTTTTACTAAAAGCTAGTTGTTTGATAAATAGAGCTGATGCACTTATACTGATATGAAATTAGACTGTATAAATTGTGATACTTTCATAATAGTGCATGTGCTGTGATGTCTTGGGAACCACGCATGCTGCAAGACAGTTGTGGTATTCTTTGTGTGTGAGACTGTGCACGCATGCGGCGAGAAAACTGGATTCAGTGTTTGTCTTTCTGAAATACACACCTTTATATGACTGCAGTTCTCTGCTGGAGGAATTTATAGCTTTAAACGATCTTGCTCCTGTTGGGCTGCATGAAATATTAAACACTAATTGAAGAGCTTTCCTGTCAAAATACTTATTTTTCTCACTGGTCCCTTTCCCCCAAGCGAAGGAAAAGGAAATGAGCAGTATTCACTTAGAAGTTATGTTGCAGGTTGAATGCATGATCATTTAAAGGTTATTAACGTATTTTATATAACCATAGGACTAATTAGTTTACTCGATTTCATTGGCTGGTAACTGATTAACAGCAAAAGAAGACTGAATGTTCATGTTTGCTTATATAATAATTTTACTACAGTTCTATGAACTTTTTGCTTGGAGAGATGGTCTTTATTTCAAATCCTTAGCTGTATCAAATACGTTAGCTGAAAAGTTACTTTCTATTTTCTGCTCAGGTCAAATTCAGGCACCTTCAGTTGCTGTTCCCTACTGATCTTGCTGTGTCAGACTTGTAGTTACCAACACATAAAAAGGACAGATCTTTTTTTTTTCTTTTTCCTAGTTCTTCTAGAAATAAGTGAACATGTAAAATTAAAACTCTGTCAGTACTCTTCCTGTCTGCTTTTATCTATACCAAAAGTTCTGTATCTATATCTTTGTCTCAAAAACTCACACACCCACTGTGTCCTCCTTTCTCCTCTTTCTTCTGTACATTCATGGTCCTGATGGGGTTTTTTTTCCCCAAAAAATACGCAGATGGCAGAGTAAATGGTCCTAACATCACTGTGGGTTCCTGGAGTCTGAGGCCAGCCCTGTTTGTAACCTATATGATAATTACAGTTTTCCAGGAGGACAGTAAACTTATGCAAGTAAAATAAATGGTAAATTCATTTTTTAAATGTGTGCAGTTTTAGTAAGTAGTACATCCTGTCTCCCACTCTCTCATGGTAGTCTCCTCTGAAAAGACTTTGTAAGCCTTAGGATGTCAGTGTTGCTGGGACTGCCTCCATTTCTTCTCTCTGAGTCATTAATTTCACTGAGACAGAAGTTGTGGGTGCAACAGCTAGTGGCTGAGGTAACATAATGTGATAGAAAATATGAATGCATTGGACTCGGACCATTTCTTTAAGCAAAGGTGTTCTGTAGAAAGAAGGGGGAGGGTTAAAAGTCCAAAAAGCCACCATTTGAATTGCAGTAGATGAGAAACTGTTTGAGCAGCAAGGTGGTGAGGCAGAGATGCCATTGTCAACTTTCTTTGTGTGTGATTTTCCAGGATCCTCGACAAGCAGTCTCGTAACGTGTCCTGAGCCCGTCCCACAATCAACCCTGCAGGTTCAGGCTAACAACAGTAACAACAAGAAAGGGACGTTCACAGACGATCTTCACAAGCTGGTTGACCAGTGGACAAGCAAAACTGTTGGAGCTGCACAGACAAAACCTTCTTTAAACCAACTGAAGCAGAACCAAAAAAGGCAAGACATGGAGCCAAAGGCTAATCCCATGCAAACACAGAATGAGACATGTGGAGTAAGTGGCACTCCTTGAAGAACGTACCTTTTGCTATGTGTCTGAAAGCCTTTGCAGAACTCAGATTTGGAGGAGGACATAGACTAAAATTGCTTCAGATAGTTGCTTCCTTTAAATGTCCGTCTCTTTTCATTAAGTACTAAACCAGATTTTTTTTTTAAATTGTCTTTTGGAATAATCTTGAGGGATATATGGGCTGCAATATATATATATAAAATATATATTTTTAAATTGCAAACTGCTTATTAACAGCAATATACAGCAATACTCATACTGCTAACCATATGTTGCTCAACTGAAGTTTTAACTATCCCTAAAGTTTTCTTCTTTTTGATGTTTAATATTAATCTTCCTTAGGCAGAACAGAGGCTGGACTGGTGGCTTGGAGGTAGTGAGCCTTTGTTGTAGTGGAAGCAGAGTGAGTACTGCGCTGAGACAGGGGACAGGTGGATGTGTTTCTGACCTTTGTTTCTTGTACTGGGCATCTTTGAGGTTCTCTACCTGATGCAAATACCATCTTCAGAAATGCTGTGAAAGTAAACTACAACAAAATGGAAATTGGAAGTGCCCCCAGTAATCCCCTCTTATTTTCAGTAGCAGGAAAAAACCATTGTGATGTGCATTTGTGTCTGCGTTCGGTGCTTGTTTTCAGGGGTGCGTGACA
Source organism: Dromas ardeola (assembly GCA_013398915.1). Classification (NCBI taxonomy): domain Eukaryota; kingdom Metazoa; phylum Chordata; class Aves; order Charadriiformes; family Dromadidae; genus Dromas; species Dromas ardeola. The sequence continues at coordinate 126,520 of VYZM01019575.1, read as the reverse complement.
ATATGGAGGTAGGCACAAACATGAATGAAGATGTACCCAGAATCCCAGTTTACCGTTTTCTCCCATCCTGGTCTGGGTTTCCAGACCCTTTTCCTCCTCCTCATGGCAGGATGTTTCTTTGACTAATAATTTTTGCTGGATTCAGTTTCTGGAAGACTGGAAATTGAGCCAAAGTAGAGGAAAATAAATTAATTTTAAAAGCAAAGCAATAGCGAAAACAAAACCAGTGGGACTACTTTGCTGTCTCTTAAAAACAAGATAACTGGGTCTGAATAGTAAACCATTGGCTTTTTGGCATGTTGAAGAAAAAAACCCAAAACTTGTATGCAGCAGTGGCAGCTCTGTAGTTATTGGTGAGGTGAGACGTGCCCAAGCAGGACCGGTGCTAACGTGTCTGCTTTGGTACCTGCTGGTTTTGGAGTTAGTGGGGTCACTGACTTCACAGGGAAAAGCATTTGTTCAAATTTATTAAGCAGTTTTATGTCAATTCTTAGTTGCCATAAATGAACAAAAACCAGAGAGTAAACGATCCTTCTGTGTAGTGATGGTTGAACCAGTATAAACCCGTTCTGGAGTAACAGCGACATCTACTTAAGGCCCCATTAGTTCTCCCAAAATAAGTCACAGGAAGTGCTAGTAAATAAAAATTGAAGATTTCCAGGAAGTGATGGTGAGGACACAGATTTTGTTGTAAGTCACTACTTACTCTCTTTTGATGTGCGGGTTGGAGGTTGATGTCTTTTCCCTGAGGCTCCTGCAGTAGTTTGAAGTATTCGATGGGGGTGTTCTGCCCACTTATAACTCTGGAAAAGAGAGTGGTTATTTTGCTTATTTAAATGACCTGTTAACATCGATTTAGGGATAATTTTACCTTCTGCAGTCTTGGTGTCCCTGTTTCAAAGCCTGTGGAGATGGCAGAATATCGCTGTGAGAGGAACGGGAACGTCCTTGTCTTAGTAAACTGATTTTTAGAGAGTTTATTTCTTTCTAGAACATGGCAGTTCCAGGGAATTAACAAGGCCAATTGAAGTCTTTTAGAGATAATTTACCAAGCCCTCAGACAGGTTGGGATTACCTGCTCTCATTCCTTGTTGCTTGGAAGAGTGGCAGTCGGTTAGAGACCTTGCAAGCCCCGTGCCAGCTTGCCCTGGGTGGTTTTGTCCATAAAGTCATCGTAGAGTGAGCTGCAGAAGAGATGCAAAGGTGGATGGCAAATCTTCCTAGCATGGTTATTGTTGGGGGATTTTGGCCATGAAGATGACACTGCATGCGGGAAATTCACCCTAAAGGGGAAATTGAAGTTAAGGGGTGAGCAGGTTCATGATGTTGGGAGAAAAATAGCCAAAAGAGAAGGAAGGAAATTGTGTGAAAGGGCCCATATTCTTGGAGTGATAAGTTACATGGGGAGATGTTATACCTGTACTGAATCACCATTGAGCCCACCTTTTAAAATGGTATTGAAAAGACAAAAAGAACTCAGGAAATCACATAAAGGATGGAAAAAATAGGATAATAATAGGGAGCATATAAAGCTCAGGCTGTACTTCTTCAGTCCATCTGTTAACACCATCTTTTCGTTGCCTTTTTGATCAAATACAAAAATGCCTTTGCAAAAAAAGAATAAGGAGCACTAAACAGATTTCCAGCCCATCAGAGAAAGTTATAATAAGGTTTTATGTTGCAAATAAAGGCTAGATAAATTGGAAATATGGTGATTA
>VYZM01019575.1:102984-124758 GCA_013398915.1 Dromas ardeola | reverse complement strand
TTTTTTTTTTTTTTTGACTGGAACAAACTAGCAGGAAACTGTTAGGGCAGGTTGTCTCATATCTTCAAACTGGGTGTTTTGTTTTGGGAGAAGCTAGCGTTGGTCCCATGCGGTGATCAGAAATGAGGGGCAGGAGGGAGGCAGTATTCATATTTTTGTTTCTAAATTTTCTCTGGGGGTCGTTGGGCAGAAAGATGTCTCCTTGAAGAGTTTTTAAACAGGAGTGGGAGTGATATGAGTTGTCCCATGGTGCTCTGTTGGTTATAGGTCCCCTGGAATTGGCACCACATAGAGCTCTTGTACATGGCACAGGGGCCACGCAGGTGATGGGCACCCTCCTGGGGTGAAAGCCTAGGGCTTTTGTTATACAAGGTGTGACATGTTCCCCCTTTACTCTGTGTTCATTTTTTCTTTTTCAATCTCTTAGGCCAAAGGAAAATTGCAACATGCCCTTATTGGTTAGGGGTAGAATTATTTTACTTATTTTTTAAATGAATTATTTTCTTTTACTGTCCACCCACTGTTATTAATATGCAGGGTAGTTGTGTGGCTGATTTCAAGCCTTCTCTTTCACTCTGGAAACAGAGGACTAGCTTTCTGAGTTATCTTTTGTCTTGAGATGCTTCTACCACTGTCAGCAAATTGTTTGCTGTGTGAATACAATATATTATTGGTACCTTTTTTTTTTAACTAAGTGAAGGCTACTCTTTAAGGTTGGAATTCAACTCAGAAGAGAAGTTGGTGGTGTGTTTAGTAAGAGCTAGTGGTTTTATTTTCTTCCTCTTTATCACCAGAAGTGTAGAAAGCAATACAATAATTGAGATGCAAAGGAAGACTAAACTCTGCTTGCTTTCTGGGGAAGTTACCTTGCAGTTTGGCTGCGGATCCTGGTTGGTGCATATTAGAAGTTTGTGGGGGAACCTTCAGGCATCCAGTTGTGTCACAGGAGCACTGGAATGTTCCTTTTCAAATGTTTTATTTAAATAAGGAAATACATGTGTAATAGGATATACTAGGAAGAACTGAAGTCAAGCTGCCTGATAATAGTTATTTCTCTCGTGCTCATCTGTGTGGAAAACATGATGAATTAATCCTTTTTTACAGGTAATTGTGGTTACCAGCAGTCAAGGAATACTCCTAGAAACGTGAGCTGACTTATGTGTAAAGAGTACTGAATACTGTGTAGTTAAAGGTATTTTTTGAAGATACCTGGGAATAAAAGGGCTTACCGAAAATATGTTTTCTATTCTTCATAATCTTACGTAGCTCCATGGGTTTTAAAGAAAAAAACTACTACCCCCCAAAAAGCTGTAAGCATGTTCCACGTCCATGATAAGGTTGTTTCTGTGAAGCGTGCAGGTCTGTGTCCGTCGGTGACGTGTGCTGGGGCTGAGACACCATCAGTAATAGCTGCACATCTGTTTGCATTTGGGACAGCTTGATCTGAATGAGCTGGCTGCCCGGGAAGCGGCTTTCTGGAGATAGCCACAGACGCGAAAATGGAGCAGAAGGACTACGAATGCCTTTTACTGTGTCTTCCGTCTCCATTGAATTGGAAGAATAATAAAAAATTGGATGAATCTGTGTTTGAAGCTATTCAACACCACCTTCTCGGTCTGAATGGCAGAATAGCTTTCCAGGAACCTGGAAGAGCCCAAGCACAAATATTCAGTAGCACCTAATAACTTTGGGTTTTCAGCAAACTGGGAAAAGGTGATAAAAAAGATGTATTAGCATCCTTGCCCTGCTTGTGTTGGCAGCCAGGTCTAACACTGTCCTGTGATTCAGCCGGTTTTGTTTCTGTGGTAGTTGGACCATGCAGAAGTAAAACAGTAACACTAATAACGTAGCCATCAAAATGTAACTGGAAGAAAAATTATCTAAATTTTGCATTTTTAGAATGAGTTGTGATAGTTACGCTCAGCTTTCACAGCAGAACTACCTGGTTTCATCTCTTCTAATGTGAAAACTTAAGTATTTATAATGTTTATAATAAGTCTGGCACAACTATTAGCTATATGCTTTCACCGTACCGTGCCTATGAATATTGCAAAAGTGGCACTTTAGAGCTTGCTTGGTAAAGCATGATGGCAGGGCAGAGAATTAAAAAAAGAAGTCCAAAGAATAGATTTATTTTTTTTCTGCACTACCATAGCCTTTGTCCAGTGGGCTTTGTTTCATTTTTATGTATGTTTTTGTGCATGTTCTTCTTTGTCTATATATTATTCTTGTTTTCTAAATGAGTATGTATGATTATTTGGGGGAGTGGAAATAAGTGGCAGCAAGGGAAAGACTGGCAGCAAAAGACAGGCATTTGGGGAAGCAGGAGCGAGAAGTGGCTCTTACCCGCAGGGACGTGTACCTGCCCTCAGGGCAGAGGTTTATTAGGGCAGGGAGAGTTTGGCAAGTGGTGGAGAGGAGGCGTCGTGAGCGGAGGTACGAAGGCAGCAGACTGAGATGTGGCCATACGTGTTCGTTCACAAAGTATATTGCTTCTATAGAGGAGGCTAATTGAGATGCAGAGCGAAAGGGAATTTCACATCTTTCCCATATAATACAGGATACATTTTAGGATGTCAACCCAGTCTCCTTTACAAAAAAAAAAAAAATAAAAAATCCCTATTAAATATCTCCAGCAGACAGACTTTTTTACATGGTGATGACTGATGTAAATTTTGCAGTCCGTTTGTTAAATTCATGAAGTTTGAGACTACGTCTACCTTATCAGCCTGCTTAAGGCCAGGGCAGCTGACTTTACTAGGCTCTAGGCAGGAAGCAGAACAAACAGAAGTAAATTCATGTTGTAATATTAAAAATGAAGCAATGCCATCTGTAGTTGGCGAGGTCATGTACTCGATCTCATTGCTAGTGTTGCGTTATCTAAAGTTGAATTAGGAAGGGAAAAGACCACTTCTGCTTCACACTCCTGCAGGAGGATTACAGTATTTTAAATAAGCCCCAAACGCTTGTCCTATATGACTGCAGGTTATGGTTATAAAGATCTTTAATTTTTTTCAGTGATCTCTAAACATTGGTTGCTTCAGCTGGAGACTGGAGTCTGATGTTGTACCACTTGTTTTCAATTCCCAAGATGACTTTGTATAAAAGAAACGATTTGCACCCATATCTTCAAGCTGTGGGTAGAACACCCAAGCCCAGAAGATGCACTGGAAGCTGAAGCCTTGTCACGGCTAGGGTATAGTATGCTGGAGTTGATGCACATTTTGGAATTGATGGCTTGTGCCAGAACTGGCACCTTTCGAACAAACTGACAAGGTAATATTTAAGAGGAGAGGTCACCTGGGCCAGCAGGGACCTGCAGATAACAAACGTGTCCTTTCAGCACCGAATTGGCCAGCTCATGAGTGACAGGGGAGCTTAGGGACTCGCAGCTTCCCTGGGGAGCTTCAACGCCTCCGAGAAGTGTAGGTCTTGTGCTCAGGGATGAAATACCCTTGCTGTTGACAAGGCTCCCAGCTGTGCCGTGCATCTCAGGGGCTTCCTTCGGTGTACCTCCATTAAAATACCAGCCTGATAGACTGAACTGCTGAGCTAGGTCTGTTTACAGCCATGACTTTGACCTTAGTGTAAGTATACGCCTTGTCCATCACTGCCTGAGTGTCCATCTGCTTCCCTTTGAATTTTACAAACAAAGTGACTTGTAGTTTCACGGCTCTCCTAGAGCTGAGAAATCCATAGCTTCTTGTGCTGTTTTGAGGACCGTTCTCGTGCACGTTGGTTTTGATGTTTCAGTCGGCATCTACATGCAGGAAGAAATGGGTTGTTTTGGCCTCCATGGCTGTTGGGTCATCATAGCTCGTTAAAAGATGATGGTTAAAAAATGGCTTTGAGCCACTTTCATCTAGGGGAAGACGCAAGAGCTAGATGTCTGGTTGCCTCTTAAAGTGTGTGTTTTGGTCCCTTGAAGCATGCGATGAAGGTAGAGGAAGCAGCCTTAAATCATTAATGTACTTTTGTCACGACATTAACAGGTTTTAATAAGTAGGTGTAATGTTTGGTTTTGGAGCATGATGTGATTTTGTTCCCGGTTGCACATACATCATGTACGTCGCCTTACCTACAGCTGCTGCGTTACTGAATAATTTAACTGGGAATGAAAAAGTCAAACAGCACAGATCGGGTAGAGGTAGATTCCTCAGCATTTTAAAAGAACTGAAAACATGCTTTTTCAAGTTAGAATTTTTAAATAGGACCACTTGCTAAAATGTCACCTTACATTTTCAATGCTACTGTATGATCTATTGCTTGTATAAGAAATTACATATCTCGGTTAGGTGCATTTACAGGCCTTATCCACTCACAGTTGTCGAGTTTGCTGGAAATCATCATTTTGAGGATATTAAAACGTGGGCCTAATAATAGGTTAAAGAATTCTGCAGGTCTTCAAAATATGTCCTCAGTTCCTCTGTTTATTGGTCTTTGGTTTCTGCTGTTAATTTTGGTGGATTTTTATATATTAATGATGTTAAGTTCATGATACCAAAGCAGCTGTTTCTCTTAGTTTGATGTTCACCGTCAGATTCAGGTTTCAGGCTAAGATCTGGAGACAGTGAAGTGAAGAAGGATATCAGATATTTATGTATTTTTGCAAAACTTGCTTTGGGGCACAGGTTAATGCCCAGTAAATCCCAGAGTGACATTGACATTTTAATTTTTAATGGAGAAGAGATACTAAAATCAGAAGCACGGAGTAAGCATTCCACACAGAATTATACATATATTCATTTTCTCCACTGAAATTTCACCTTCATACCGATTTTATCAATTTAATGTGAAATATCAAATTAATGGGAAATTCCCAGACTTAAATAATACCCTTTTTTTTTCTTATGCCATGAATAGGTGCTGGCTTGGTGGGAACCCCAGCAGGGAGTTGTAAATTCTGTGAAATGAAAAACGTAATGAGACGCTGCAAACCCCATCCACAGCGAGAGCAGGCAGCATTTTGGATAATGATTGTTTCCGTGGCATCACGCATGGTGGAGCATATAATTTGGGAAGCTCTGCCACCCCAGTATTTAGGAAGGAGAGGACAGTCTCTGTCCCTTGCATGCAAAACCTGAATGATTGAAGTGGATATTAATAGAATTTTAGGAAAAAAGCTAGAATTGGTTCCCGCAGCCCCTGAGGCGGGAGCAGCTCCTGCTGTGTCCTTGCTGGTTTACCTCACCTGATCCCACCGGTGACGCGTACTTAACCGCTGTGGAAAATCTCTTCCCGTTCTTCAGTACCTTTAGTCCAGTGAGCCCGAACGACCCAGCGCAAACAACATTTTACAGAAATAAGTGCTAGAATTTTTAAAACCTATTCTGAGGAGGGCTGTAAGAATTTGGGGTTTTCACAAGTTTGGGGTTTTAGTTGTTTTTTTTTGTTTTGTTTTGTTTTGTTTTTGTTTGGGTTTTTTTTAGATTTGGGGGTTGCATTTTTTTGCAAGATTTGGGTTTGTCGTTTTGGTTGTGGTTTTTTTTTTTTTTTTTTTCCCCAAGATTTGTTTTGAGGTGGTTTTGCAAGATCTGGTTCTTGGGGGTTTTTTGCAAGACTTGGGTTTTTTAATGATTTGGTTTAATTCTGCATTTAGTTTAATTTATTTACTTTTATGCACAAGACAGAGTGTAAAAGATACTTGGGTTACTTTGCACGTTCAAAGTTTTTTGTGGCTTTTTGTTTGGCGTTCAGCTCTCACCTGCTCAGCGATGCTTCCTGCCTCCTTAAATACTAAGATTATATTCAGACAGCTTTCCCCTCCTCCCTGTTTCAATATTTCCTGTTAATTTCCAATTTTTTTTTTAAATTGCACCCCTTGAGGTTTGAGGACAGCGTGCATCCCCGTGCTCGGAGCCCAGCTGCGGATGCGGGGCAGGGGTGCTGCCAGCAGGGACACGGCTGGGGGAGCAGCACGGCCGCGGTCCCGGCATGGACACGTGTGTCTTGGCACACCAGCGCTGCCCGCGACAGGTGGGCAAAGAGGAGCTTAATAGCGACGCTTTCTGTATTTTTCTCTTCGTAGGTTAATTCGGTAAGAACGGGATTGGGGAAAAAGTGTGTTCTTCCAGCGTCTTGCCCCCTGCCCGCTGCATTAGCTGCTGGAGCTTCACCGTCCCTGCCAGTGCCTATGCCAGGGCCCCGCTCTGGCACGGTGACACCTTATGTGATGCCTCTTTGTCAGTACGGAGGAGTTTTCCCTACACCCGCGTACGGCGTGCAGTGGCCGGGGCCGGCAGCCCAGCCCGGCATGGCAGGAGGTCCCCCTGGGGCCCGGTTCTCGCCCCTGGGCAGAACCTGTGTGCGGATGTACCCGGGGGGGCTGCAGTCGCCCGCCGCCGAGCCGCCGGGCCCCCACCTCCGGCTGACGTAGCTTGGCCAGCGTGCCACGGGTACCGCGGGTCTCGGCCTTGGCTCGTTGGGTCCCTGTGTAGATGCCACGTGCATTGGAGGAGGCGGGGTGCGGGTCCGGCCCGCCAGCGCACACAGCCATACACTGCATCCAGCAATCACTGTGAGAGCGTTTCACAAGAGAGAGTCTGTTTGTTCTGGCAATATTTGCTTCTATTTTATTGCTGAAGACACTTTATTCTTTTGTGTTCTGATGTTTTACACTTGCGATCTGTAACGTCGATGTACTTGAATTGATGACTAGAAAATTGTACTAACCCCTGCAGGAGTACAGTGCCTTGAATTTCAGCTTTTCAGTTCCAGCTGGAAAGAGATGTAAAATTATTTGAAAGGTGTATTTTATTTACAATCTGCTTGTGAGTTGAAGTCTTTTTTATTTGCAAAGATATTGAAGGTTTACAGTTGACATTCTTCATCAGCTTCATTCTGCTGTAAATGCTTTTATTTTAATTCATGGGTTGAATTTTTGCTTCTGAAGCTTCTAAAAAAAAAAAATAATTGTGAGGTGAGGTTTGTTTGAGATGCTGGTGAAAAAATTGTTTGTGTTTGTACAAGGAGTAGTGAAATGCACATTTTAAAATAGGAGCATTTACAGAGTGATCCAAGTGAGTTGTATATAAGGACAGGTAATAGCTTCGGGCAGTGCAATTCATTCTTTTCCCCGTTCTTGGGTAAAGCTGTGGATGGCAACTTATTTCTCTAACAGGCAGGCAAGTACTGTTTTCTTCTGGATCAGCAGCAAATTGGACTACATTTTCTTTCCCCTACTGGGCTTTTTTAATTTAGTTGAATTACAAATTCATGCATGTTTCATAAGTGAAAAAAATCTAACTGAAACCTTGATTGTAGGAGAACACGTCTCCAGGTTACTCGCAAGTACAGCGCTTGCGTGTAGTCTGGCTTCGGTTCACCCACCGAGCTTAAAAATGCTGTTTTCCCACTGACGTCCTACCAGTATTTACGCTAAACTGGAATAAAAATGTGAAGTTATTCTCTTTCATATCTGATACTTCAGTTTTGGAGTCTCACCAGCTTTTGTTTGAAAATTTTTTTTGTATTTTTTTTTTTTTTAGCTTTAATTAAGTTTGCACTCTAGGTGGCATGGACACCTCTCTCCTGTTTGAAAGTTGCTTTTTGCCCATTTTACTGTGCATAGAGTCTCCACCTGCACCTCTCAGTCTAAAGGCACAAGACAACCACTAAAACTGATGTGCTGATGGTAAGTCTCCTTTCCCTCGAAGGCACCAAGGGAGGGCGTTATGGGGGCGCAGGTCCCGAACCGCGCGGTCACACCTGAAGGCGCGTTGCTCTGTATCTCTAATGCGGTGACAATTTATACTGACTGCTCAAGGGCAGAGATGTCTTGTGCTGCCAAGCTGTGAATTGTATAGTTCTATTGTACTTTGAGCATTATATCTGTCTAAATTATTTTGTTTGTACCCTTTGAATATATTATTCCATCAATTCAGTTAGAATTGAATTTTATAGACGATTATGCAGAGTCTTCTGCCTGGGCAAAATACTTACTGTAGTAAGAGATTTCTGTTCTCTGTAACATGTACCTTTAATTTGTTTGGGTTTTTTAGATTCATGTCTGTATGCTTCATGAGCAAACATGGAAAATATGTTCTCACACCAGTTTTCCTTCGGCTTGCACTGAATCTTACGGTTTATGTCGCTATTGCCTGTTGTATAGTCCATCCCTTGTATACTGACAAAGTCAGTGGCACTAAAAACCCCGGGAAATTGTATAGATTAAAAAGAAGAAAAATAAACATTTTGTGCTTGAAAATTGTGTGAAAAACACAGTGTTTTTCTAAAACGTAGAATTGTGTCCACTTCCAGCTGTTCCAGGTAACTCTGCATTTGTTTTCCAGACCCTTACCCCTTGACTTGTGTAGACGGAGCAGATGCAATGCCTCCACTGTTTCTCAGGTTCTGCCTGTAACTCACACGTCCCCACCTCTTGGCAACTGTAGAAGTGACACGGTGCTCCAGAAGTCCCCTAGTGCCACCTCACAGGTTATGTTGCTTGAAATCCCCTGCCGTATTTCTGGTGTTGAGCTGCTGCAGAGCAGAGCAGGCTGGAACATGACACGGGTTCCTGTAAGCAGATGGTATCTTCAGTACTGCTGATGGTACACATGAGGACGCTAGAGTTTGGTAGGTGATGAGAGAGGCACGTGGACGCTGTTTCTCCTGGGGAAGCCCTTTTAAATTCATGCTGGCATCATTTAAATGTGAGGAAGCGGAGATATGAAATTCGGCCCTAGTGCAAGCAGCCTCTTGGCGGTCGCTGTCGTTGCTGCAGGAGAAATTAGGGAAGGAGGTGCAGGAGGAGGTTGGCTACTTCTGCTTCAGTGTTCCCGCGCATCCGATCCATGCGGCTTTGCTGTCTGCGCTGTGTGCATTGCAAAGCCTGCACGCCATGCTGTGTGACGGGTGGGATGTCCCCTGTCCCGGGCTGGGGGCTGTGCTCTGCAACGGGTGGGGTGTCCCCCATCCCGGGCTGGGGCTGTGCTGTATGGCGGGCGGGATGTCCCCCTTCTTGGGACAGTGGCTGCGCTGTGCGATGGGTGGGATGTCCCCCTTCCCGGGACGGGCAGGGCGGGCAGCCTCTGCCAGTGGGGCTTAACAGCAGCTTCTGAATCTCTAATGGCTGCATTGCTATCGCTTCTTTAGCTGGTATCGGAGCCAATGAGGGCTCGGAGGTTGATGTTTGCATTTCGGTATTCATGATTTTAATTTTCTGATTGCCATCTTGGCTGCATTTCTTCTGACTATTAGCTTCAAGCTCCATTGTCTTACCCTCCATCGTGTCAAAGGGTCTCTGACCCTCGGTGGCAGTTAAGCAAATGACATGAGATGGAATAAATGGGACAACTTCTTGAGCAAAAGGTGAGCAAAGGAGTGAGGGGGACCTGAGGGGTCTGGGCTGCACCTTCAGAGGTGGGGGTCTATACCCAAGAAGGCATTCGTCTGCACATCCCAGAACTGAACTAATTTTATTCCCGACTCTGAATATTGCTTTGATGTCCAGCAAACAGGGGCAAACCTGCTGGGCAGAATTCCTCACCTCGCCAGTTGCAGGCCAGCAGCCATGTCCCCGGTGCTGCTTTGCCAGGATGTGTGCGAAGTCAGTACGGATCCTCCGCTTTAAGTGCGAGGGTTTGATGGGGCAGTTTGCAGATCCCCCAGTTTTCAATCTTTTAGAAGTTACAGAAACTTAATACAAATATTGAAAGAATGTTTTAAACTGCCAAGTCACGCACCCGGTAGTTCAGAAATGCCAAATTAAGTTTGCCCATATGCCATTAATTTGGCTTTCCGATTGCTGTAGATCATGATGGAGTATCTAAATGCATAATCACATCCTGTTTTCCCACCGCATCCGTGGCTTGCTTGGAGCAGGGCTGGGCAGGGAGGAGAGCCGCTACCGCCGGCGCTGCTTGTCTGCCGCGGGGATGCAAAGCAGGGAGTGGAGACGGCAGGGAGAAATGTTGGGACGGTTTAAGGCTCTTCTGCAAATCCCGATTCAACACCCCTGACACGGGTGTCGTTCAAAAGAATGATGTAAAATTGTCCCTTGCAGTTTCTTTGCTTGTATAACTCTGGTTTCTGTTCCACAGCTTTAAAGAGGAAATATTACTTAGCTATTATTTGACACCTATCTCCAAAGTGCTCCTTTTTTGCTGTCTACTGCATAACTTTACTTTCCTCTGAAATATTTGATGTTGGCTGGTATCAAAGACAAGATGAGGGATTGCGTGGGCCACACGTGGTGATCTCTTTGCTCCTACAGAAATATTTGTGTTTGGGAATAAGGCACACTCATGCTAAATGGCAGTATTTCTGAAATGAACTTCTTAATAAAGTTGCAGGTTTTGCTGTTTGGTGTTTGTGGAAGGAAATCACTAATACTTTTGAATCGCTCATTAGTTTAACTTGGCTTTAGCAATAGTTGCTCTTTCCCTTCAAGCACTTTTTTTGTGGTCCCGGTGCACTATTTTCAATTCCAAAAACATATAGAATTTTTCCAAACAAACCCTGTGGACTTTGCGCTTGGTGGGTCCGTGTCAGTATTGTTCAGTTAGCGCATGTTTGAGTGGGAAAAACATCTGTCCTCCTACATTCTTTGGGAGTTGGCTTTGGAGAGTTGTAACCGGAAGTCTGAAGTGATTTGACCTCAGCTTTGCCTTTCCTGTGCCCCCCCCCCCCCCCCTCCCCCCAATAAGGCAAAGGGTTCAAGTCTTTTTGAGTAAAATTAATGTCTCAGATGTTAGCTAACATGGCAAAAACCTACCTAGTTTTCTGCCTTGCTGCCAACTAGCCCCCACTTGAGTTTTCCATAGAAAAGTGTGGGCTGTTGAAAGTGTTGGCTTGGAGACAGAAGTCGCAAAAGTAATAGTTCATGGCTGTGTTTAATACCTTAGTAAGGTTTCCTTGCATTCTCCGGTTCCTTGTCCCCGATTTCAGGTGATGTTTGTGGAGAAGGATGGCGGTGCTGGAGAGGAGTGCGGGTGCTGAATGTGGGCAGGGTCCCTCTGCAGAGTTCCTGTGCTTTTTGTTGTCACGGATGGATGAGTATCTTGCTCTGGGATTGAATTTATAAAAGTGCAAAACCATAATCACGTGGAATTTCTTGCTGTGGTCGTTTATTGGTCGAATCCGTGAGGAGCATTTCTTTGAGTCGTGGCGTTGGGCTGTGGTTGGCTGGCTGGCTGGGCAGGCGGTTGCTTCAGGGTTGGTGGGCAGGCTGAGCTTCAGTCGAGTATTTGGGCAAGCTGTCTGGTGTGCTGGGCTTTGTGGTGTTTCTTCTGAAGGAACATGGTAAATACAATTATTTTCCTGTCTTTAGACTCCTGAAATGAACTGTTGATCAGATGGGAATTGTGTTGTGACTTACACGTCGGTGACTTTGGAATGGGGCGATATTTGATTTTTCAGGGAGGTGTTTGTGGAGCCGTCGCCGCAGATGCAGCAGGAAGGTGATGTTCCAGCTCTGACCGTGCCGGTTCTTTTATTAATGCAGATAAGCTCCAGAAGTGCAACATAATGAAATGGATTTTAGGAGCTGTCAGGTTACAAATTCTGCATTATGAAAGAATTTGTTGCTCAGAGGGATTTGGATGCACTGTGATGCTGACGTTAGCTGTGTTGGTAGATTACTTGTAACCGATGCATCTGAAAGTCAAGGTTATACCGAGGGCAGCAACTTCTGTAAATTATTTGGTCCTTTTTACTTTTTTTTTTCAGAATGATAGTTGGAGTGTACTATCAGGATTGTTGCTGTATGCGCTTGGATCTATATTTGACTGTAAAGCCTCTCCTTTGACATAACTTTCACATGAAAAATTTAGAGGCTGTGTAATTCAAACTTTTAGCCGTACATGCAGAGCCTCATTAAGCGTTAGATTTTGCTTGATAACTGTAGAGAAGCTGTGCATAGAAGACAGCCTACTATTTTGAGAAAGTACCTGTTATAACAGTGTAATTCTTGTGACGACTTCTTGGTTTTTCAAATTCTGTTGAGCAAGCGAAGCTTGGATTAATTTCTTTTGATGTAGTGCCATTGGATGGATTCACAGCGTATATTTAGTGTGGTGTTGTACTCCCACATTAACATTAGGCAGAAGGAAAAGTTAGTATTATTTTTTTTCCCTTGGCAAGGAGCAGATCCCCATACTTTGCCTCTCATTATTGAGGCACGACTGAGTGCAGCTCTCAAGGAGCTTCCAGGGACAGGATGGGTATGGTGAGAGCCTGTTGAGCCACTCTTCCCGGGGAGTTTTTTGTGTCTATCATAGTTTTTCTGAGATATTCAGGGCTTTGACACCTTGTAAAAACCTAGGAAATTGAAGAAGAAATAACTAGCTGCTAATCCTTCTCAAACAGGTGTTCTTTAGGTCTGAGATAATATACCCCAAAAAAGTATTTCCTTGTGTGTTGTTTTTTTAATTACTTTTGCAAATAAGGTTAAAACTTCCTCAGCATTGAGTTTTTGTTTATCAGGCTAGATGGACTTATATCTAATACCGTTCTCACTGTTAGTCAGCAGCTACAAGATGTGCAACCGCTGCCTTGTTCCTGTAGTTCTCTCCAGCACAGAGGAAATTTCGAGTGTAGCTGAGTTCACTCGCCTCTTCAGTGCTGTTGCCCTTTCAGTCTTTGATTGAAAGTTCAGATGGAGTTCAGAGTAAGAAGTCAAGAGGTTGTCTATGGGATGTGGACTCAGCATCTGCGAGGGTTTGTATGAAGAGCCAGGCACCGGGAGAGCTTGCTCTGGTTTTGGCTTGACGGCCGATGGGTGGTGTAGCCGGGCGTCAGGCCCGTTGCCGTCTTAAGGCTTTCCCCGTTACCTGGAGATCGTTAATTTTGCCTTGTTTTGTTTTCCTGGGTGAACTTCTGTGCCAAATGCTGGTTATCAATAGTGAGCAGATGTTGAGAACGGTGGTGGATTCAGATGGATCTGCAGAACTGATGTTGAGCCAGAAGCTCGAGGAGGAATTTGCGATCAAGACATGGTTTTACATCCTTTAAAAGTGATTCCTCCTACGAGCAGGCAGAGCAAGAAATATGGGAGGGAGAAAATTGGGACCACATTTAATAAAAGCAGAGCCTACCACATGGAGACCCACCAGGAGCTACGCCAAACACAGACAACGTCTTTTTGCACAGTGCGCTTTTCCCCAGTGTCCCTTGCCTTCCTTGCTGTTCTAGAAGACTCACTGCATTTTTTTCTGAAAGCATCTAGCAAACCGTATGCTATATGAAGCCCGCAGATGCAGATCCAACAGCAGTGTGCATGTTTCCGTGCCGTAGAGCGAGGTGCTTTGGTGCATGTCGGTGTGAGCGTGTCGCCAGCACAGCAGATGGGCACCGATGGGGCATGTACTTGCGGGATGGGGGGACGCGTGGTGGCGCCTTGTGTTGCTGCTGCTTCAGCCTCGTGCTGTGCTCTCGGCGTGTTATTCTGGTACTGTCATTTCAAGCCCTCGGCAGCCCTGTTCTCTCTGGTGTCCGGCTGGCCATCTCGCCCCACAGCATGCAAAGGGTGGTGGAGGCTGATGGATCCCACCCCTGCCTTGTGTTCTGCTGGCATGGAGAATGGCATCCCTGCTTCCCAGGCGGGAGGCGGGTCCTAGGATTGGCTCCGTTTCATTGGGACAGGGGAGGCGAGCTTGTGCTGCGCTGCTGAGCCTGCGGGCACAGGATAGCCGGAGCCCATGACTTGCAGCCCCCCATCCCTGCAGCAGCCCTGCGTCCCTCTCCCCTCCGTACTCGGCTACAGAGTCCCATAAACTGAGACAAACACGGGACGTCTTTGCTTAGTTTCTCTGTTTCTGCCTCCTAGGAGACTAGCTCTTCCCCCGCAGGAGTCGGGACTCTGGAGTGACTCCACAAGGTGCTTGGGTTCTGCCACCAACATAAATACGTTTGTGCTTCTAAGCTTTCAGTATGACACGGGGGATGTCTTAACGGAGGATTGCGGTTTCTGTTTCCCTGTGGTACCCAAAACGCGCGCAGTGGCTGGCACGCTCTGTCAGAAGCATCTTCTGTGCGCTCATGTGGCCCTTTTGGGTTTTGTTTGGATTTTCCTACATGTGAAATCCATATATGGATATTTTTTTTTTTTAGATTCTGAAAATGAGATCGTCAGCGACTGACACGTGGCCCCCTCAGCTACGGTGCCAAGCGCGAGGCCCCGCCGCGGCTAAGGAGGAGGAAGAGGAAGATGGGAAGTGATTTATCATGTGTGAGAAATTCTGTGCCGTTCTGGTCCATTCGACGCAATTTTGTAACTTCTTTCTAATCATTTTTTTATTTATAGTTGGAAATACAAAAATGTTATGCAAAAAAAAATAATAAAGGAGAATTATTTTGGGGGAAAAGGATTTTGTTCCAAATTGTTCCCTTCTGTTGTGAGCCAGGTTCCTGTGAGCAGCGGCTGGAGAAGAGGGAGGAGGAGGAGGCACTCCTTCAAATACTTTTTGTTTCACACAGTTAATTGTAATTTAAGTAATTTTCCAAAAGATAAGCTAGGCACGCGTATTCAAATTCTAGTACAAGGAAGATAAGTTCCAATTCCATTTAAATTTCTCACAGTTCTTTTGTAAAGATAATACTCTATTTTAAATCCACTTAAATCAAGTAAAGAAGCTACAGAGACTTCACCGGAGAGTAAGTTTGTACTTGTCACTTCCCTTTTTACCTCTTTCTTTTTCTTATAGACCAGCCGCATTTTCTTGCCAGAGTTAAATACAGTTCTCGAGTCACTTCTAATTTTACATGTAAGACTAAAATCCTTCTACAGACGAGTCGGTAATTGGAGCAATTTTTAAAAGACTTCAAAGTGCCTTCAACAAGCTAAAATTATGTAGTGGGAGATTTCTTTTTCTTGATTCACTGACGATGGGTTTCAGCTGTCTCCTGGGTTGAGGTGATGTACAAAGTAGTTTGTAGCAATAATCTCATGAGTAATCATTTATTATAAAGGACTACTCAACTTTTTTCTTTTTTTTTTTTTTTTTAAGAAAGATGGGGTTTAGCACTGTTCCTAAGGAGTGGGAAAGAGTGCTGCTCTTGCTGTTACGTTTGGGCCCCAAACTCTTACTACCCTCTGCTGCTGTGCTGTGCACCCAAGGACTTCAGTTGCTTCCCCCTTAGACAGTTCCAGACCATGATGTTCCGACTTTTTCACTCTTGTTTTTGATACCAGAAAAACAGGAATTTCTGTTTGCCCTTAAGTCTTTCAGTACCATCCTCTCTCGCAGCTGGAGCCTGGCGTATTGTTTCGTTGTTATCTGCCATGTCTGTCTCTTCCAAATCTCGGTTCTAAATAATAAATCTTATTTTGATGCTGTTGTTCCCTATTTCCTTTCCACCTCGGCTTCTCTTGCCCATCAGCGAGGGTGATGAGAGCGCAGGTGGATTTAACTGTATTGCTGAAGCTCAAGAGCCATGAAGCGAAGAACCATTCAAGCACTCTGTAAATTCAGAGTTTTGAAGCCCCAGGGCCAAAATATATAAATTTGTGTTAACTTTGTGCTTCTGTGGGGTGCCTCCTGCCCTATCCCCATCTCAGGACATGGGACTGGTCTCCCGCGTGAGAGCAGGGGCTGGAGAAGTGGTAAAGGCTGTTGCTGAGTTGTTGCTTGCCTTGGCCTTTTCTGCTTGTAGGAGGGATCAGATCCATTTCCCTTTTTAGCGGGTGGGAGATGGGTGCAGCCTCTGTGGTGAGCACTACACCTTTCATTTTCTATTTTGGTTGCTGTCATCTTTCCCCTGGCTGTGAATACACCTCCCTCGCCCACTGGTCCCACACACCATTGACAGCATGCTGGGTATGGAGGACAGGGTGTTGCGTCCCTGATGTGCTTCTCCAGGGATGAGTTGCTATTCCAGTGATCGTGTCAACAAAACACTGTGCCCTCACCTGAGTTTTTTGTTCCCTAAGAGTCTAAAAGGCTGCTTTCTCCAGGGAAATCCCATGCTGGGTCTCCAGGGGTCTGGGTCTTCAGTGTGGGCAGCCTTCATCAGTTTCTCTGATGCCTGACCCTCGTTGCTGCTCCTGCAGACCCTTGGGCTGCTCCATGGCCCCAGCTATGGCTGTAGGAAGGCAGTGTGCCTCAGTCTCTGGATAAGTAGTTTGAAAATAATCTATTAATATTCAGATTAAATATAAGGATTAGTATCAGGATTAAAGATCAGGAGTGGAAACTGTGGTAACCACCTGGATGGTGGTTGCTCCCCATCTCTGCCAAGTCCGTCTAGCTTTAGATAATCTCTTCTCCAAAAGGCTGCTGCGTTTTGCGGTGTAGCTCATGTATTTAGTGCTTGCATTGCAGTTTGTGATAAAAGCCCTCAGAGTTGCTAAAAGTCCTTGAGCTCCTCTGGTATGAACTGGGATCCTCTGCGGAGGACGAGCTGGGCTTTGGTGCTTTTCCTCCATACCTGCTGTCTCCAGTTTCTCTCTTTCTTGCAGAGCAGTAACAAACGTTCTCCTCTTGATGTGATGCCAAGCTAATGTTATGGTTTAAAGTTTAATCAGAAACTTTTTCTGCTGGCCGTAATCAAAAGCCCGAGCAGGTGAGTGGGACCATTACAAGGTTTAACGCAGCGCGTTAGAGTGGAAAGGAAGATTACGAAGACTTGAGCTTTAGCTTGGCTCTGAAGCGCAGTGCGGAGTCCCTGCTTCCATCAAGGTGCTGACACACTTTCTCCCACAGAGGCTGGACGTGCTTGTTCCAGTTTATACCTGCGTTAAGCCCAGCAACGCAGGGTGGGTACAGGGACGGGACCCGTGGGTGGACAGCCCTGTCCACCTGCCAGCAAGCCCCCGGCCATTCTGCGATGGAGCCCTTTGGGTTTGCCTCTGCTGCGAAGGAATTGTTTTCAGCCCCCTTTTATTGACATGCACGTTGATTTCTGTACTGCGGTGATGAGATGGGTTAGCTGTGTCTGTCTCGTCCCTGCTGGCTGGAGCAGTGCTGAGCTAGGGGCACCTAAAGCACCTCTTCATTGCACCCATGAGTATTTCAAGGCGTTGGTAATGTCTCCAGCTCCATTTCTCCGCTCGGAGCTGCCAGCAGTCTCACCGTCTTCTCTGAACATTTCATATATATTTGCCATCCAAAAATGATTAACTATGTGCTGAAGCTATTGTGGTGTTCCTGGATAGTGTCACTGCAAACGTCACCCCGGCGCTCACCCTTTGTAGTTCTGCCGTTGCCTTTACTTCTTGGCTCAAGTTCACGGGAAGCCCAGGAAAGTTCTCTGCCAATGCCGCTGCTTCTCAGGAGCTCTCTGACTGACACTGAGCCCTGAAAAACGTTCTCCTGTGCTACCTGTGAGTCACTGCAGCTCATATGGGCCTGTGCCACCTCCTGAAAAAACACCTTTAAAAAAAAATCACCCTCCAGTTTGGGTGCTAGGTGCTATGAAAGCAATCCGGCGCATTTGGTTTGAGCGTGAGCGTGCCCATAAGAATGGGACTCATTGGTGTTGGTTGGTTATTCTGAAGTTACTTTGAATATAAAACAAGTGCTTAAGGAAAAATTAGAGAGTTCATTGCAATCTAGCTACTGTGACAGCATAGTTATGAGGTTTAGAGAGAGTTCTACAAGACAAAGATAAAACCCTACTTGTCTTTAGCTAAATTGTAGACCAACTCCTAGAGGTTGTTCTCCCAATTTCTTCCATCCCCAAGATGTGGATGTAAAGCAGCTGAAGTCTGGGGATAATTTTCACTAAAGATTTTCTGGGTTATTGATATGGGGTATCTTTATACATTCAAACTATCCTTGGGGATGTCCTAGGGTAGGGCCTGGGCTTCAAGAGTTTCTGTGATCTGTTAATCAGTGTGTAATCCTCCAGGAAAAACAATCTGAGTTAGCAGCTACCCCTCAGGCTTCGACGACAGCTGGAGGAATAGCTAGTTAGCAAAGCCTTGGTGAGTGTACTAACAGGCAGTCCCACTGCTGTACAAGCTTAGTTACAAAAACACCGAGTATGATGCGTTCCCAGCTCTTAGCTGAGACAAAATGATAGCTCCCAACCACGTGACAGCCCAGCTTTGGGGGCTGAATGGCTGGAGAACCGAGGCTTCCCCACAAGTAACCAAGCGGATGTATTTGGATAACAACTTCTGTGCTCTGACAAAGGAATCCAGAAGAATGATGAGGTTGATCCGTCAGATCCTTCTGAGATCTACTCATAAAACTCAGAGTAAGTACCAAAATGTTCCTCGGTTGCAGTATGTAGGGAATAGAGTGACTCGGACCGTAGCTTGTCTCCCCTTGGACACGCTGAGCACGATGCCAGTACCAACACAGCACTGGGCAAAGCAAGGTGAGGTTTTAAGTCTGTGTGCGATCCAAATTCTGATCCACTCGATAGATCCTCTGCCATGTGTTATCCTAAAAGCAGGTGAGGCTGTGGATGCAGCCACAGCAGCGCGGCTTTAGTCAGGATGTGGTGTGTGGGCAGAGGTGCGGCTCGGTCACGGGAGGGTCCCACCTGAGGAGGTGTGTGGTTGGCCAGAACAGTACAGTTGCCCTTATCTCTATCATTTTATCTCTAAAACGATAACTAGAGTTTAGGAAACAGGCTTAAATTTCTTAAACGTATTTCTATGCTCTCGGGCTACTTTTGTCCGTCAAAGCCCTACATGTCTGGTCTGCTGGCACAACCCAAAGCCGAGTGCCAAAGCGGGACGCTTGGGCGGGTGCGTAGGAAAATGGGGGCCTCAAGAGCTCAGAGCGACAACCGGGGCAGCTCTTCAGCGTGTGAGGGGATGGAGCAGCCCCTGCCCAGGCTGGGCCTCTGGCTGCTTTGCGGGAGAGTGAGCTCCCTCTTGGCCGTGGCTCCTCATCCCAGCGTTGCGTCCCAGCCGTTCTGCTGGAGAAGCAGCGATGTGGGTGCTGGGGGCCTTTGGCAGCTGTGGAAGAGGGGAATGGGGGAAATGACAGAGAAAAATGGGGGTGCCTTGGGCTCTGTGGGGCAGGGACTTGGCATTAAAGTTTATGGAAGAATTCTGCCTTTTTTTTTTCCCTGGGAACAGGGGAGTTCTTGTTATTATTGAAGCAATAAGTGAAAACGCTTGCTATATTAGAACAGCTGTGCAATTGGAAAGAAAGACATTTTAATTGGACCCAAAAAAAAGTATTTTTGTGACAATAAAAGAAAATAATTGCAAACGTTAAAAATGCAGCTTGCTTTTCTGCAACAGGGGCTTTTGAAGAAGCAAAGGATTTTAGTAGCTACTGACTTAGGGGGGCGGGAAACAAAATTGAAAAGGTTTCAAATCCCCTCTGGATTTGTACAGTTTCTGTGAGATTTAAGAGCATATTTAAATAGTTTGTTTTCTGCCTTCAGTTTCTCAGTGCTTTAGTGCTCTGAGCAGGAGAATTTCTGGAAAGGAAAGGAGGAATAAATTTGTTGAGATGCTGATTTGATGCTGGGGGCATATGAAGATATTTGAGGCTGTTAGATGTTTAACAAGGATTCCAGGGGCTGTTAACATAGTCGTGGAAATGGGAGTCAGTTAAAAATGTCAAACATAGCAAAATAATTCTCAAATATTTGCTAATTGCACGTGAGCACTCGGCCGGCCGAGGCCCTTGGATGCACTGGTCGGCCGCTGGCAGCGGTTGATGTGGTGAGTGCTTTTGACGAGTCCATAGGACTTTGCAGCCTTCAATATTGCATTTGGAGGGTTACTTTGGAAGGTAGCCTGGTTTTGTTGTCCAAGTTTGTATTGGTATAAAGAAGTCCCTGTAAATTGGAGTTGGTAAAGCTCAGCATCGCTGCGCCTGCCTATTGGTGGCAGAATGAACCTTGATTTCCATGGCCAATACTGTCCTGGGAGGCTGGGGGGAGCGGGGACAGGAGAAGGTGGGTGGGAAGAAGACACACTTCTCCCGACACGTCCACCTTCTTGAGACGGTCCCGGTGGTTTTGCTCTTGCTGGTGTGAAGCAAGAAACAACCTAAAAATTACTGGTGGTGTTGCATTTGCTCTTGCAGCAGGATTCCGGCAATGTTATTTCCATATATTTTTTTCTGATGAATATTTGTGGCTGAGAGATGATATCTGAGGAAGATGGCAATTAGCAATGTGGAAGGAAAAATATTTCTGTTTACTGACCAGTGACGATAAGTAAAAGGACAGACATCTTGTAGAGTTAAGCACTTGGAGACTTTTATTCATGCTCTTTCCTTCCATTATTCTTCCCTGTTTTCTAACGTCTGTTATTATAAAAGCAGACAGGTAAAATTGTTCAAAAATTACCTGCCTGGATGGTTCCGCAATGGGAAAGTGTAGTTGCTGGAAAAGCAAAACCCAAATAATCTATTTTGGTTTGACGTGACGCTATGAACAGGTTTCCCATGTCCAGCTCCAGATAAATCCCAAGTGACTCGGGGGGAGGCTGTCCCAGCCCCTGCCCTGTGAGAAGCGGGACCGTTGCGGGGGCAGCCTTTGCTCTCCATCGCCTTTGTAATAAGCTCTGGGATGCTTTTTAGTTACCTCCATCCTTCAACCCGAGCACCTCGTCCACGCTTGCAGCGCTATTGCTGTTAGGGAGATGAATTGATTACACGTCTTTCAGGCAGTGCTGTTCATTTTCTTTATCTACCCTTTCTGGGGAAACTTTGTGCTTTGCTAAGCGTCAGAGGAGTTCAGGCTGAGATAGCAAGTGTCAAGAGGAACGATGGACCCCTGTGACAGGGCAGGTGGGACCGCTGTGATGGAATGGGGCACCCACCGATGTTGTTCTCCGGATGGAAAAGCAAAGCACCCCGGCTCCTTCCCTCCGCTCCCTCCTCTGCACGGAAGAGGCACCTGGAGGGGCCGTGCCGGCCCGCGGAGCGGGGTCTCGGAGTGCTGGGGGGGCAGGAGAGACGAAAGCGCGGTGCTGTGGGGCGAGGGGGCGCACACCTGCGTGCAGCGCGGGAGTTTCGTCCCTGTGGTTGCAAACTCATTTCAGAGCGGGCGTGAACCGGATGGAAGGGTTAGAAGCAAACACGTAATTTTTTCATTGTCCTTTTTTAATCAGCTCTCGGAGGAAAAGCCCCAGCGCCCGGCCGGGCGGGAGGCCGGGCAGCGCAGGCAGGGGAGCAGGGGCAGCACCGGCCTCTACATAGTCAGTTCTCTTTATTTTTTAAGAAATAACTGCATTACATCCCGGCTTTGCAAGACATTGCTGTTACCAACAGTTAATGAAACGACATGGACACTTGCGAGCTGCCCCAAACCCATTCCAAAATATTTATTTTCACAGAGCATTAAAGTAAAGCCAGGGCGGCAGGATGTATTTTTCCATGTACAGAGAATTTCTGATGGGCCCAAGTTCGCTTTTCTGTGGCAGCAGCCCTGTCTCCCGCTCTTTGTCATGGTGATTCAGTAATGCTTTGCTGTTGTCATGGTTGCAGGGTTACTACTAAAGCCAAAGCAACTGCACAGCCCTTTTATTCATAGTTTCAGTGTATAAACTAATTAAGTAAACTGAAAGCAGCAGTCTATTCCCTGGGCCTTGTTTTTATAACACTCAGGATCAGATAGACTCGATCTCTGCAGTCCTCCTAAATATCAAACCTGACTCTGTTTCGTCTCCTTGGATGTGTTTCATATCTTAAGACCGGGCAAAGTTCATGAATCATTTAATTGCCCAGAAACATCCTCGCAAAATTGAAAAGGTCTCTGGAAAATCTCTTTTGAGCCGCTAAAATAAAGCTGGGACCAGCGTGATTCAGCCGAGCTGCATTCCTTATCGCTGCTTTAGTCGTGGCAGAAACCCAATCAAAATGTTTAGTTTCTGAGTTCATGCTTTGCTGTGGTTTTTTTTTTAAAAAAAAAAAA
>VYZM01019575.1:68456-99572 GCA_013398915.1 Dromas ardeola | reverse complement strand
GAGCTGCTCCCCAGCAGGTCAGCCCCCAACCTGTCCTGGTGCATGGGGTTATCCCTCCCCAGGTGCAGCACCCTACACTTGCCCTTATTGAATTTCATGAGGTTTCTCTCCGCCCAACTCTCCAGCCTGTCCGGTCTCTCTGTATGGCGGCACAGCCTTCTGGTGTGTCAGCCACCCCCCCCAGCTTTGTGTCATCAGCAAACTTGCTGAGGGTGCTCTCTATACCCTCATCCAAGTCGTTGATGAATATATTGAAGAGGATGGAGGACTAATTGCTTTGATTGTTTGCTTAACAAATATTTTTACAGTTAAAGGTATTTTCCCAGAATATTTGTGGGTAATAAACACAATGGGGGACACAAATATAACACGTGGTAGATGTCCTTCTCCAGATCCAGCCTGGGGACTGTTACGGCGCGTAAGGCATCAGCTGGAGCTCCTGCCTCTCCAGGTGTCCCAGGTCCGCTGCCGCCGCCGTTGTCCTGGCACGAAGCGTGTCTGAGCTGTGGGTGCGGTGGGAGGAGGGGACGCCCGGGGCGGCGCAGGGGCTGTGTCCTGCTCAGCCGAGCTCGAGGCAGGTGGGAACACAGCGATCTGCAGCCAGAGCTTCAGGAGGGACGGCCATGTGTCCCTGGAGGAAGGAATAGCAACAAGGCGGGAGGAGGATGGCGGGGTGTGGAGTGGAGGTAACACCCTGCGCAGGAAGGGGAGAGCACAAACAACAAACACCACAGAGAATTTAACCAAAACCGAAGAAAGTTCTCCCAAAGGCTCTGCTCTTTGCTAGTTGGATTCTGCCAGGATAAGGGGTTTTTTAAGTAATAATCTTGTAGCAAAGAGGTAGAGACGGTTTTGCCGAGGGAGATGACAATTAATAATTCTTTGGCGCTGGGGGGACAGAACGCGCACCTCATGTTCGGGTAAGCCTGAGCCAAACTTACAAACAAGGCGCTTCCCGAAAACGTGCTGCTGTCAGCCGTGCTTTGCTCCTGTGCTGGAAACCCCGGATTACTTCAAATCCGTTTTATGTATTTGTGGACTCTAATACCTCATAACTTTAACTGCAAACAAATAATAAGCGACTCTTATGTGTAACTGAGAAAAGTGTTTTTGCAAACCGAGGACCTATTTTGGGCCGATCTACCAGATGAAGGGACACATTCATTCTTGTGCAGGAAGGGCTTCCATGATAAACATCAGTTTATCTGTTTTAGCCCCACCAAACTAAGCATGACATAGGACAACTATTTATAAATACCCTTAGGGGTAAATATCAAGCAGGAAGACTGGCGCGAGTTAAAGTTTAATGTTAGCCTGGGATCAAATGGGTGTCAATTAGTCATGAATAAACGCAGACTGGAAATTAGAAGACAGTTAACAGTAATGTGAGAAGCGAAATTCTGGCGCACCCTGTGATTGCAGAGGTGGTCTGAGGAGCTCGTGGAAGGATTGTGCAAGTAGAAATTCCTGAAAACAGAAAATGGCTTTTTGTTGTGAGTCCTCGGGGATTTGGTGGGCTGCCGTAGTTGAAAAGAGAAGGGATTGCTGGTTTTTCCCCCTGCTAGATTTACAGTGTTGGAGTCCTAGGGTTTCTGCTGGTTATCTGTGGGGATAAGAAAAAATTCCTCTTGGTATATCATCTAACTTGTTATTTTTTTCCCATCCTCTCAACCACTGAAGATTGGTCACAGCCAGAAACAGGATACAAGTGAGATTAGCTAACTAGCACTGACATCGTGGTGGTCTGGCTGGTGGTCCTGGCTGGCGTTCCCACCGTGAGATTGCTCACAAGTTGAGGTTTGCACAGAAACTCCTCCCTCGGTAAGGCAGCAGAGACTACGGAGAGCTGGTATCGTTGTTCTCCTGTGCAGCGATCTTCACTTCCTAAAGATCACCAGCAATCTTCACTAAACAAACTTGCATCAGGATGGAAACATGCATCAGGAACCGATGATATTGATGACTTCTGCCTCTCTTGGTGCGTGTCACAGGCGTGAGCTTGGTCTGTTGTTACAGGCTGCGGCACTGTCATGCTGTGGCAATGTCAGCAGACGTCCTTCCTGCCATTTTGCCCAGGACACCCATTGGCCAGTGGCACGCAGGTGTTGGAGCCGCAGCTATGTAACCCCAGTCTCTCCTCAAGCCCTGGGCTCTTGTGTTACCCAGACACATAGCGGTACCCCACGGTCTGCACAGATCACCTTGCATCCGGCGCTCAGTGATCTTTCAGTGGAAAACAGGAGCGTAAAGCTGTGATCTGCGAAGCTGTGGGCGAGGGAGGTGCCGGGATACCTGCCTCGCTGCTAGGAGACTGTCCCGCTCGCCGGCGCGGCACCTGCAGTGCCAAGGGACTGCACCCTCCATTTCTGATTAAAGACACGGGACACGGGGCGTGGACAAATGGAAAATACCTAGAAAATCCCAATAAATAATACATTCACCTTCTTTCTGCAACACAGAAGACATAATCACAGTTTGGTATTTCATTCATTAAAGTACATTTATTTTCCTAATAAATAAAAGTTCATGTGGCGTTATAGAGGAGATAAGACATCATAACCTGTCCAGCTCTCCCATTCGCTTTATTGATTTCCTTGGTCCCCTGCTGGCAACATCAGGCCTGGTTAAACTATTTCTGTCCGTTATATCCCAGCTGTAGCATTTTTGTGGACTCCCAAGCGAACATCCTGCACTCTCCAGGTCATCGTCCTTTCTTGCTGTACACAGCCTAGAATATTTAAAGCATGATTCTGTGTTACACCAAGCTGCTCTAGAAAGTGTTCTTCTCTTATTATAAGGTAATTATGGAGGACAAGTTTCACTCAGTCCCAAAATAGCCTGGCGTCAAATTCTCAGATGAAAAAAATCGCTATCTTGCCATTGCCTTGAGTGCAAAGCTACCAGGATGGAGCAGCAGCAGGTCTGGTCCCAGGTGGGGAATGTGGCACAGGAGCTCCATCATAAAACCGACGGTGAGTTAGACTAATAGATATAGATATATATTTATTTTATTGTATTGTATTTTATTTTACAAAGTGCTGGGAAGGCTGAGATTAGGAGGGGCTCTTAGAATATCCAAGTCAATGTAGTTAATTATTTAAACCGATGACGCAGCTTTCTTCAGAGTCCTTTTACTACCTGATAGGTTAGTGGTGAAAAATAACCTCTCGTTGAAGGCTGGGAAAGCAGGAAATGGAGACACATTATATTTAGAGTTGAAATGTCCAGGACAAGGATTACCTATTCCTTTGTGGCCGCACAGTGCCTGGCACAAGGGGACCCCCTTGTATGGGGCAAGATGTAGTAAGCACAATTAGCAAAAATACAGCATTCCTTGTTCAACCAGAACAACTACAGTAGGAGAAGACTGACAGATGGATTAGCCCACACTTGTCATTCGTACTTGAGCCCTATTTAAGTAGTGAGGTTTTTCTGCCTACTGATCCTGATTTCTATTCTAAGAAAAGATGTTGTTCTGATACATGTTCTCCTTAATAGCCACGGGGATCTTCAATGAAATAACACCTGAAGCATGCTGTAAATACAGGTATGGATGTGCAATTGCTTCTCTTTAGGCATAATTTTGAGAAGGTTCAGTAGTTACTGGAATAGCAGGCTTTATTGTACCTGAGGATGCTGCTGGCTAATAGCTGCGTGGTACTCGAAGCTTGGGTGCTTCTAATCACATTACAGCCAGTAGCACCACAAGAACATGTAACGGAAGTACTAAACATCAGCCTAATTGTTCCCAACCAATTAGTGGGGTTTGGATGACACAGTTTCGGGTGCTCAACCTGATGTGTCTGTTTTGAAGATCTGCTGAGCCTGTGTTCTCCTACAGGTCGTGCTCCTTTAAGATGTGCTCAGCTGAGCTTTCATGTAAGGTATACTCTTACTTGATGGAATATGAATTCTTTGCTTACACCTACATAATGTAAGTAAAAATTAAAGTTACTGACCAGATAGAGGAAGGAATGGCAACCTATCAAGCTATTTAATTTCCTCTTCTCGTTGCAAATCATTGTCTGCTTAGTTTGGGAAAAACATCTTTACTTCAGAGTTGTTTTACATTGGCTTAGAATACAGTAAACTTGAAGGCAAATGTGTTCTGTGAATCTGTAAAAAATGCACCACTTCCATTTAAAATCTCTTAGCAATCCCTTTATGAAATATTGTATCTCTTAATCTTACAGTATCGACTGTAACAGATACCACAAAAGCCCACTGCTTGATTTTGCAAAGCCCCAACCTGTTGATTGCACTTTAGCACCAGCAATGCTCTTTTATATTTGGTGTTTATATGAAAATGAAATTTCTCATTCTTGTATTTGGTAGCTTCCCATACATCTGTTTTTCTCAGATTCTGCCTTTGCTTTTTTCTAATTTTCACCAGTAAGATCAATTAAACTGTTCTTTTTTTTCTAGCAAGGGGACTCTTTCCTATTTTCTTTTGTGACTTTCTCTTCTACCATCCCTTTATTTCAGCAGGAATTATAACCGAATTGACAAGAGCAGGGATGTTACTCCCCGCTCCTCCTCTTTCCTCTGATGGATTTTTCAGAGTTGGAGAAAAAAGATCGCGTTACTTCAGAAGCAATTTGATCTACCTACGGAGTCATGAGCTTCGGCTTTCAGCTCTTCCTTTCAGGACTTAAATGACCCCTTTTATGGGGGGAAAAAACCCACCTCGGTACATTATGTGAATATTGCGTGTGTTAAATTTCCAGGATAATGAACCTTTTCAGGATTAAGTTAAAGCACTCTCTTTGAGGCACCAGTGGGCATGCCAGTCTGCTTAGTATCTCATCAGCAAGATAACCGGACTGTGGGAAGTGGCTGAGCAGCAGCAAGCGAGTAGCAAACACTGGAGTAGTCCCATCTAGAATCACAGAATCACTCAGGTTGGAAAAGACCCTTGGGATCATCAAGTCCAACCATCAACCCCACTCTACAGAGTTCTCCCCTATGCCATATCCCCCAACACCACATCTAAACGACTCTCAAACACATTCAGGGATGGTGACTCCACCACCTCCCTGGGCAGCCTATTCCAGTGTCTGACCACTCCTTCTGGGAAGAGCTTCTTCCTAATGTCCAGTCTAAACCTACCCTGTTGCAGCTTGAAGCCATTCCCTCTTGTTCTATCACTAATTACCTGTGAGAAGAGACCAGCACCAACCTCTCTACAATGTCCTTTCAAGTAGTTGTAGAGGGTGATGCGGTCTCCCCTCAGCCTCCTCTTCCTCAAACTAAACAGTCCCAGCTCCCTCAATTGCTCTTCATCAGATTTATTCTCCAGGCCCTTCACCAGCTCCGTTGCCCTCCTCTGCACTGGCTCCAGCACCTCGATATCTCTCTCGTATTGGGGTGCCCAAGACTGGACACAACACTCAAGGTGTGGCCTCACCAGTGCTGAGTACAGGGGGACAGTCACCTCCCTACACACTATTTCTAATACAAGCCAGGATGCCATTGGCTTTCTTGGCCACCTGGGCACGCTGCTGGCTCATATTCAGCTGCTTGTCAATGAGAACCCCCAGGTCCTCTTCTGCCAGGCAGCTCTCCAGCCACGCTTCCCCAAGCCTGTAGCGTTCATGGGGGTGTTGTGGCCCAAGTGCAGGATCCGGCACTTGGCCTTGTTGAAGCTCTACCCTGGCTGGGCTCCTGCTGGGGAACAGCACAGGGAGAAACGAGGAACGGGAAGCTGAAGGGCTACAAACGAGGAAGGCAAAGACGGTAAGTCTGCAGCATAGGAGATAAGGACTTGGAAAATGAAAGTACAGGGCCTTAAACATCCCTGGGACCACAACCGTCACGTCCTCTGCGGTGCGAGGTGCTGAGCAAGGGGAAGAAAAACACTCCCTGCTTCCAGCTGCTCGGTATGTGAAAAGACAGAGGGGTCTCTGGAGAAAAGGCTACAAAATTAACAGTAGGTCTGGTGATGGCTAACCACGTTATACTGCGTGCTGTGTTTCTAATGAGATGTATCATCTGCTCGCTGCTGCTCCTCTAATTTTGAGGAGCTGTGGTGGTTCAAGAAGAAGGGAGTCCTGGGATAAGGGACATTACATAGTAAACTGTGGGATTTTCCACAGAAAACTGTGGAATTAAAAGCATGAAGGACAGAGGAAAAACATGCTCAGATAGGTAAATATGATTAATGGGAAAAAAGATGATCTGGAGCTGTCACAGAGCAAGAAGATGGGCAGCAGGTAGTAGCTGGGTCTCGTGCTGTTTCAGAAAGAGGACTATAAAGGATGAGGATGAAGGCGCCTGCATAAATCATGTAACGGCCAGCGAGCCCGCCAGGAAAAGGCACGGAGGAAGCTGCGTGAGCAGGGGCAAGTGCAGCTGGTGGTGTGCAAGGAGAGGCCCAAGGGGAAAGGACCTTTTCAAACGGAGTAAATGAAAAAGCGGGTTGTTCAGTCACTTCACATCTTTCATTGTGTTCCAAGGATTTTTCCAGATAATAGTTTTCCAACTTTCTAAATGTTTTTGCAATTTTAATATTTTTAAGGTCAAAGCAGTGAACGGCATCGGACCGCTTAAAGTCAAGCACGTGAATGCAATGCTGCAAATGACAAAGCAAAGTGGAAGAGCATGAGAATGACAGATCACGATTATGACAACCATTTTGATGTCTGGATTATCACATGTGATGTCTGGGTACAACACAAAGCGGTTTTTCTATTCATTTATTTAAAGCCATCTGGTTTTTTTCCTGTATTCTCTGAAAATCTTTCATCTGCTCTCAGTGCCAGAGCTGACCCTTGTTGTCTGAGATATTCCCAAAAAAGCCCACTCCTTCTCGTCAGTGAAGAAAATAGCACAATTAATGTTTTTCCAAGGATAAAAGTTTTTTTTTTAATGTATATAGGCAGACCGAGAGCACTTCTCAGTAGTACTATAATTGACTAAAATGAATTACCAGCTACTCGGTAGGTCAAAGGATGCTTGTAAGTAGTATTCAATCAAATGTGGGGGGGGGGGATACAGACATAGTATCACAGTAGTACCCATGCTATGAAATAATTAGGGTATTTCCTAGCACAGAAAATCCTTCTCAACACCATTTGGGGCATCAGAAAAGTGCAGCTAATGCTAAAGATTATGATTTGTGCTCAAGTTCTCAGATTTGCATGTTGCTGTGGCAAAACCTAATCTTTTGAATTCCTAATAACACGAAGCTTTTTCCAGAAAAAAATGCATAATACATGAAGTACTAAGAATGATAATTAGAACTTCTCAGATTTAAAGACTGTGCAAAGATACTGCATTAGATGCATACGATATGTATGATTTAGATGATAGTGTCTGTCCTACAAACTGGAGGCAAGGCCAGACATCACTGGTATTGACAGGATTGTCGATACATGGTGTCAAGGGTATCTACATGCGTGACGGGACTTAGATCGTCAAATAGGAGGTAAAAGGTAGTCTGCAAAATTGAGAGATGCAAATATATTACCAATATTAGAACAGAAAGTGCAGGTAGCTAGGAAATACTTTTATCTGCTTTGCAAACCTGAATTTAGAGTGAACCGTCACCTGAATGACAGAGTGAATCAAGCTATCCAAATCTGGTTTTGATCTAACACTCGATTTTTATATCAACAAATAATATGTTGGCAGTAGTGGAAATTATTTCCCTTGTTCACTTGTGTATTTCAGATTAGGCTCCAGAGTTCAATCCTCCAAGAGACTGGTATTGCCAGTAAACTGCCACCAACACCCAAAGTAGGTGCACAGAGGAAAGCACTAAAATTCCCAGGAGAAGAACTAGCAAGGAAAGAAAAATCTCATTTTCTGATTTCCATTTATAGCCTAAAATAGCCTGTCTGCTGGGAGCAGCAGTTCTTTGGAAAAACAGTGATTATGAAGACTATGGTCTTATTTACTTTCTGCCAGTGTTGTAGCCCACTATGTATACTCACAAGATATTTTTAGTCACAGATTCTGCCAGGCAGAAACGCAGTGGAGTTAATTGCATGTAGTAAATTAAACAAAAGCAAAAAAGCTCATAGGCTTGGGGGTGCCTGCAGCAGCTGAAAATTCTGTTACCCTTTCTAGGCAAACTTTGCAAAATTGCATATGGGGAGGGTAAAGGCAAAGGGCAGTGGTGTGTTTTTCACCTGGATCAAACAACCTACGTACGTATCTGCAGTTAGGAGACTGAAGCAGGACGAGAAATCTGTCTATATTCAGATTATAGTCAGAATGAAAGCTCTTTTGTAGTGAAATTGTTGAAGTTTGTCCACCACCACCTTAGCTGTCCTCTGACAAGTACTGTGCAGGTGATGAGCTACTGTATGCCCCGAGCTCCTGCCCCAGGCGCAGGTGGGTGATGCAGAAAGGGCTCCTAGAGCACAGAACGGTGGGCAGAATGTTTTCCCACGGTGGACTGGCATTACCCTCTGAAGACATTTCAAGCAGTCTTGAATCTAACGTGAATTTCCTTCCAGCTTGGGAGGAAAGGTACAAAGGGCAGGAATTAGAGGTGGTTTCAGCACAGCTCAACTGGATGCAGACATCCTCACCCTAACGGGCTGATGAAATTCATCCTAACAGGATGATGAAATAGCCCCTGAAGATCATCTTCTGCACCACGTCCTTCCTTTGCTGAAGAGGTTGTCTAGAAAATTCTTGTAGAAATACACCTTTTTTTCATTGTTCCCTTCAGTGGACATGGCAACGTATCATCAGTCCTGGTAGCTTTCTCCCTAAAAACATAGAAATAGTAAAATTAATTTATAATCAATGGTTAGTGTCAAGTTATAACAACCTAACTCGGCTCGGTATAACTAAGCCAAGAACATACAATAGAATTACAGCAATGGGCATTTATGGGAATGAACACATCACTGTTTTAAATGAAAACTGTTCTTCCATTAGCTCAAAGTAGCTTGTAAAATCTTTCACTGGCTAAAATCTGG
Organism: Dromas ardeola; assembly: GCA_013398915.1. NCBI lineage: Eukaryota > Metazoa > Chordata > Aves > Charadriiformes > Dromadidae > Dromas > Dromas ardeola. The sequence goes on along the minus strand of VYZM01019575.1, from coordinate 90,639 downwards.
AGTAATGTTAGATATCATTCACACAAAGACTGTGCTGTAATGCTTATTTATGGCATTAGCATTTTAAGTTTTTTGTGAAGTAAAGCAGTAGGGATCAAATGGACTCTCTCACATCTGCTATGCCTTTGAAAGATCGCATGTGCCTGCTCAGGAATTAAATTAGGAATTAAAGATTGAACCAAGAATAAACGCCTAAGGAGTTAAGGAGATCTGAATGCTGAACTCGCATCCACCAGGCCGCAGACATAAACAGAACATGCTATGGTCACCGCTGTCCTGAGCAGAAGAGGACTCTGCCAGGATCCCGGTGCGGCATCCTGGAGTCTCTTGCCCAGAGGGTGGCTGGTGTCCTCCCAGGGCAGGGGCAGGAAGAGACAAAAGGTGGTCTCAGGAGAGAGCTGCCCAAAGTGCGCTTTGTGTTCTTCCCAGAGGAAAGTCAGTCACCGATCGTTTTCTTACTGTGGACTGAAAGATGGGCTGGTGGAGATGCAGTTTACACAAGACTCCACAACTCAAAGGCTGAAAAGATACACTGAGTTTAAGACCGATTATGCGTCTCTTCTGGAAGGGCAAATCCTTTACTCTCTAATGGGAAGATGCAAAGAAGATTAAGGCAATAGCCTTCTCAGGCAGGTTTTGGTTTTTTTCTGGCAAAAGAGATCCTTCCTAATAAATAACTGCTCTTTCTTATGAGCTAGCCGTTGTCAGTGACCACAGGACTGCACGGACACAAAATAGATTCTATCTGCCCAAAACAGCTCACAGACACTGAGTATCATTTCGTTTTCTTTACTGGGTAAAAGGAAGAAAATGGCTTTTAAATTAGATGTTGAAGCCCTTCCAGAATTGCAATATAAGATACTGAATCAATCATTCTTCATACAGTTACCTCCTACTCCACAAGCTCCTACTACCATAAAAATTGGTTGTTGCCAACTGAGCTGACTGAATAATTTGCAATTTCATATTTGTTAGAAGAATTTTTCTTCTTCCTTTTTTCATTATCAGTCCACAAGCGGATTGATTTTTCTTGATTTTTTTTTTCCAAAAACATGTGCTGTAATCACTCTACAAGTAATTCTTGCCATAAATTATTTGTGAGCAATTTGTTGCGAGAAGTCTTCCAAGATTTGCCCTAATTCCATTCGTTCTGTATGAACTTGCATCACGTGGTGTCTGTTTCTGTGAGCACAACATCAAAAGAGCCGGTTCTGAGTATTCTCCCTGAGAACAATCCCACTTCTGAACATAGAAAACTCGCATAGAAAGCACATTTTATTGAAAATTATTGAAGATTTAGGGATGCTTATTCACTGAGATGCTTGCAGTTTACATGCAACTGTATTTTTCACACTAATTAGAAGATAGTTTTTCCAACCCTAAAGAGAACATTATTTTACCCACTCCACAACTCGAATCTGCTCCTCGCCGCAGCTTTTGTCTCATCCCAATTCATTACAATTTCTGCCTTACAAAACATCCCTTGTGAGAAATGAGGCTTTCAACAGCATATAAAGTGGTTGGGTTCCAAATTACAACTGAAATGAGGCACAATTTCACCGTTTAAAAATTACTTAATTCCCAGAAATATGGGATTTTCTTGGTTATTGTTGCATCTTAATGAAAAATAGGACTGTATCAAAACACTAGCAGAAGAGTCTGATCCCAACCCTGCTGGAGTCGGTGGAAAGCCTCCCTTTCTCGATTATCTAGAGGGAGGAAACTGCCCTTCTCAGACTGTAAAATACCATCTTTCCAGATAAAAGTTTAAAAGAATGATTGCATTGTTCGGAGGGATTTCGGTACTTTACCACGTGTCGTCTTAAAAAGAAAAGTATTAGAATGACTCTGCAATACTGAAAAGGAGCTAAAAGTCAACTCGAGCACTGAGTGCCATCGTACACCGGAGTGAGAATTTCTAATCCAAGTCTTGCAGTTGGCCTTAAATGTTTGCTTCGAAGACATTTATAAAATACAGGCCTTGGCTCTTGTTGGTATGCAGTCGAAATACTGTGCTGCTATTTTAGATAATGTAAACAGTTGCTGCAACTATCACCCAGGCATTTTATAATGTTAAGTAGGAGAAATGGAAAAGTCATGAAATTCATGGATGATGATGCCTGCGATTGTAACTGGGACACGTATGGGTGCCTCTTCCCTTGTCCGTTACACAGGGTCCACTCTGTGAAAATATGAAAAACTTGAAGAACAATTTATAAAAAAATACGCATAGAGATACTGAAGACTGCAAGTGATAAACCAATGAATGTTTTTTTTCAAATACAAATATTGCAAAGGGAAGTGATATTTTGTTCTCAAACCAGCTTCTTCTGAAATTATTTTTAAATTTGTCAGTGCGGAAAAGACTTAGTGCACCGCATTGATGTTCTTTAGCTGTGTCATCTGAGGTGGACTGAAATTTTAACTCTTGGTGCTCATAAATAACTCTTGGGATAATTTAGTCTGCTTCGTTTAGTCTGCTACAGAAATAAGTTGTTGATGCTAAGCATCAAAGTTCCCTGAACCCAACTTTCGAACAACCAGTTTAGGCTTGTCTACCAACCTGGGCGCCGAATCCAGCCCAGCCATGGGGACGGGAGAGCCCCAGGCTCCGCAGGAGCTCCCGCACGGAGCCGCCACCTCCTTCCCAATGTCAGTGGAGCCGGGGCGGCTGATACGAACCGTGAATGCGCTGGCTGTAATACAGAGAGGAAAATCACCATAAGACATCCAAACGAGTATATTGTGTTAATTTGCATCTCATTTTTTGTGATGTAGTCGTACGCAGCCAACATAGTAACTGGAAATTAATACAGCACGAGTCGTGCCCCGTCATGTCACACTGCTGGCCTTACTGAGCAAGAATTTTTTTTAACACTATGCTCATAAATCAAGTCCCTCAAGACAAGAAAATTATTATGAAGCTGAACAATAACACTTACGCTCAGAAGAGCTCAGTACTTTTTCTTCCACCTGGAGCAGAATAGGGAGCTCTTAGATTGTTTTCTTGTGTGCCAAAGTGAAATTTTACATCTTCAGCAACAGCAAATAAATCCATGTTTCTGTTATTTACTTTACCAGTGCAGTGCTGTATCCGCTCTCTCTAAAGGTCACTATTTTCTCCTCAGAACAGGTAATACTGCCTGCCTCAGTTTAAAGGCTGATACCACCATTTTAGAGAAGTGGCACCGCAACTCCTGAATCAAATGATATATATGGTATTCCTCTTCCTACTAGATGGGGATCGCAAACATAATTTTAGATTTACTTATAGTTTATGCTGAATCATGTAAAATGTGACTAACTCAGAGACGTGGCGCATTTCTTTGCACTTTTCACCATTAGCTGGTATTTTTTTCCCAGTGCCTGCATTACGCAATTTCACATCTGGTATTCTGATACTAATGGAGTTTTAAGGCAAAGAAATGGTGATGTGTTGGTACACAGTTATTTAAAACTGAGTAGGAAGAGAGATTCTTTCCGTGTATTCTTTCACCTGTAATTATTAGAGACCTACAATATTATACATGAGAAGGAAAACGTTGCTACACTAAAAACAAAAGCCCTAGCCTGTCTTATTTTGAATCTGCATATTCAAGTCCATTTATATCACTAAAAGGGCAGCAATCCAAAATATAAATAACTTGAGCTCAAAAGGCAAGGTTGCCACCCTGAATAGCCAGAAACTGGGGTGATCATTTAAATAACAGCACTCTGTGCGGATTCATGTGCAATTTCATAACTGCAGCTCGCTTCCACCTACAACAGAATGAAATACTTTGTTAAACTCCTGTGCTCTGCTTCACTGGACCAAGTCATGTGAAATAACACAAAATAAAGTACACCGTACACTATGTACTCTTATTCTGCAGAGCAGGTATAATCTCTGTAATTATACCACAACCGCATGGCAAATACCATGTAAATACATAGCAATTGCATGTTCCTACAGCTTACTTGTTAATTATGCATTGTTACTAACAAGTTCAAAGATAAATTATCATAGCACTTGCAGCTTTAGGTGCTTGCAAAGCTCCTAAGCTGTGCAATAATGGCATTCACACTACTAAATGCTTGCTTTTTGTTGATTTCCCATTGGAATGGGGAAGGGAAACAACCCACCTCTCATGCCCAAAGTCCTACAGCTTCAGTGCCTAGTCTTATTGCTACAGCAGAGGTAGGCTATGATACACAATAACACGACGAAATAACACAACATAAAGATGTCCCTGCTCACTGCAGGGGGGTTGGACTAGATGACCTTTAAAGGTCCCTTCCAACCCAACACGTTCTATGATTCTATGACACTTCTACCAATAAATAAGGAAATCTGGATGAATTAACAACAAAAAAAATAATTTCCATTAATAAATCTCTTTCCAAATTCCATTTAGTAATCCTCCTAAGCAAATGCTGTATTTACAATCACTGGTACTTGCATGCCACAGAACTAATACTGTTTTCCTGACCCAATATTTAATCTTGCACAGGATAAAAATGAGAGGAAAGCCTCATATCACTGATGTCACTAGCAAAACCCCTATTGATTTCGGTGAGGGCAGAGCTCTACCCAGACAGCTTACTTGTAAATGGATTCTTGAAATAGCTTATATTATATTATGTCAGAAATATATCACCACGTAAGGCCATTTCGTACTTCGTGTTAGCTCTTCTACGAGCTGCACTGCAGTATTTCAGACTACAGCTTATAATTTTTAATAGGTATTTCAATAGTCCTCAATAAAGTAAAATTAGTCTCTCTCTAAACATTGCTCTTCTCCAAAGCGAAGCTTCCCTTTAAGTTATGACTCCGTAAGGGCTCTTTTACAGCCTGTGTTGGACCACCTTTTTTCAATTTCATTATTTTCATATTGATTTTCAATCTGAAAGGTGATGATGCTTCTGACCTTTTTTTTTTTTCTATTGTAGTTGTTGAGCTATTTCTTCTAAAAAATGACTAGCATTTATTGCAAGGAAATGCAAATGTTAGTATTGCAGAATTAGGATTAGCAGCATAAAAATAGCCAGCTATTTTTAGCTGTTACTTATAAAAATCTGAAGTATGGACTAAAAGCCCGCTGTAATCGGCCGTGCATAAATGGGGATGAAAAGGGCCACCCTAAGGAGGGAGGCGACACGCTGGGGACGAACCAGGGGAGTGAGAGAAGATGGACACAGGAGAGGGCGGTCGGTGTTGGTGGTACTGATGGTGAACACCCTTGGCCCCCTGCCACCGCATCTGTGCGCCAGACAGGAAAGCAAGCATCTTTTGACAGGGTTTTGAGGAAGATTAGGAGATAGCTTTGTGGATGAAATGACTTCTCAGCCACAGAGGAAATGTTGGAATTATTACCCGTTGGCGGGATGAGTCAGTCATTTCCTAGTGAAAGAGATGGCACGGGGAAGTGGGCCGAGGAGGGCACCGGGGAAGCAAAGAGAGCGACTTACTTGAAATGACAGAGAAGCGGAAAACAACAGGAGGCTGAAGAGACCAGTAAGGATGCAAAGCCGTAAATTAGATAAAATTGTTTCACTTTATCATTCTGATGGCATTGGTCAAGCCCACAAAGCAGGAATGTGTATGTGAGCCACAAGATCATCAGAGCCTGGTTCAAAGCTTTAGTTTTCAGCTGGGATAGAAAAGGATATATCTTAAGTGCCATTTCTGCCATGGAGAAATAACTGTTCAGATACCGTTTGCACAGGCTGACCCATAGAGTAACCTCTGCAGATGAGGAGACAGTGGGAGGGAATGACAAAAACACCAATGTGCTCATGCTGTTCAAAGAAACTGGGAAGTAAATTGTTGGGACAAGCTTGGAAGGGACTCTAAACCCCCCCCGTTCTAAGATACTGACCTTGAACAGATAACTAGACCTTCATGAAGAACTGCCAGAGACACGGGCCAAAGTTCTGGGTTGGATAGAAGCCTGTCCAGGAATGATGGGAGAATTCATGTTTGTGGTAGAGGCTCCTTAATGACCAAGTGTGGAGGAAGCAGGGAGGGAGAGAGCAGGAGAGCTTACAGGGAGGTAGAGAAAGGAGGAGGAGGATGTTCCAGACTGTTTTGAAAGAGCAAATAGAAAGGAGTCTAATGTACAAAAGTAAGACTGCACTTCGGCAGAACAATGCTCAAGGCAGATTTTAGGCTTAAAGACAAACGTAAGGGAAGGGACAAGACCTGCCTTACAGGAGCCATAATGGGATTAGATCATTGCAGCAATGCATGATGTGCTGGAGTATTTTATTGTCCACCGTGCTCTTTAATTGCGAGTGTAATACAGGCAATAATTTCTAAACCAAAGTATATTCTTACTGAAGATCCTTGGCTCTTTAGTGGGATGATTGCTGGATTTAGTGGGTTTATTTTCATGTAATGTACATTGACTTTAAATAAAAGTGAGATGTACGTTTCCAGGACTGTAAAACTGGCAATATAATTAAAGCTCATTATCCCAGCTGCTGAAGCTGATAGTGTCTTTGAAGATTTGAAGACGGTATCCCTGTTCAGATGGAATTACCTTGTTTTCCTTCACTCATTTCACTCCCTCCTCAATCCTAACCTGGAGCCTGATGGAACATTTCTAGGTTCTCCTAGAAAATAAACATCTTCCTAAGACAAAGTGAATTCAAATGATCTTTCTTCGCGCCTAGGGTGTGATCTTGTTCTTCTTGAGATCTGCAGTGAGATTCCTGCTGTCTTCAGTGGTACCAGGCATGGTTCAACCAGGCCAAATGTAAGCTTGAAATTCTCCTAATGAAAAAGGCCGAAGTATACTGAATGGGGGAGATGATACTCATTAATAACTATTTAGGAGAACATGGTTCCCTTGAAAGGCTAATTATTTTGAGTTACCCATTCAAAAAAAAGAGACTAATCAATGACAGAGCAAATTAAAAATGAAAAATCTCTCATAAAAACAGACAACAGAATACTGCATTCAAGAGGACAGTCACCAATTAAAAGAAATGTCAACAACTCAAGTGGCAGCAACTTCAAAAGGGAAATCTTTTCCTTATTTTCATATGCATTCTTCATGAGCAACATCAAGAAGTGTAACATGCTAATAGCTAGTAACACTCAGAATAAGATTCACTAATTTACTAACTGAATAATTTAATGCATATCAAAGGAATGATTTTCTCATTTCATTCTTTTTTTAGATCTAACACTAAGCTGGGCATTATCAAGTAGATGAAACTGCAGATTACAAGTCATCACTGAAATAGTCATTTTAAAATTGAGTTTGTTTTTTTCTGCTGGATGTCTCTTTTGGGTTTAAGGAATCACATACATACCTTTTTTCTTCCTTATAATTCAGATTTCAAAAAAACAAATCAGGAAGATACCTTTGTGGACGTGTGATATTTTGCTAAATACAGAGTGTTTTGCAGAGACAGATCTGTTATGACGGTAAACATTGACAGTGTTGGGGACTGCAGAAAGGTCGTGCCATCCACCCGTCCCAGGTAAGCCAGTAACACAGCAGTTGGGAGATGCACCTGAGGTTTAGGAGCTCGGGCTGAAGCAGGGATGGGGCACGGATGACGGACGTGCTGCAGAGGGCCCCTGGCTGTCCTGGCACGGAGGACTCTGCCTCCTGCCTCCCGGGAACGGTGAGAGGGCAGTTTGATTCCAACACAGAACAAAAGACGAATGCTGCGGGTTTCTTTTTAATTGCAAAAGAGCTTTTGTATACTCCAAAATGCTAGACTACGTATTGAAAAATGTAGAGAGTCCACATGCTAAGAACCATTTCTTGTTTAATGTGATTTTTAGAAGCCTATTTACAGAATTCTACTAAATTTAAACAATGTTTTTGCTTCGCTACTATTGCACACTGTGTAGCCCACTACCATCTGCTAAAACACTTCAAGAATAGGTTACCAGTTAAGGTACCAAACAGAAAATCGGCTCTTCCTTCAGTTCGTGTGTTGCAGTCAGAAAGCTCACCCAGAGAGACTCCAGACTGAAAGATGGCCATCAGTGTCTCAGCGTCTGTTTGGCAGCCGGAGGGAAGCAGAGTACTTCAGGGCCAACACCAGGGCTGATATTGTTTAGCGTCTTCGCTCATGACCTGGATGATGATATAGAGCACAGACACAACCCATCTGAAGATGACACTATATCAGGGTGGAGTCATTGAAGTGCCAAATATTAACTTGTGTGGAGGGACCTTCAGGAGCTGAAGCCAGCAGAAATCCCATCAAGTTTAGCAAGCTGCACAAAGTCCCACATCTTGGGCAGAATAATGCCATGTGCCAGGACAGGCTGGGAACTGTCTGGCTGAGCAGAAGCCCCCCCGGAGAGGACTTGGAGGTTACAGTGGATGTCAGGTCAAATGTGAGCCAATGGTGTGCTCACTGCAGATAGGGCAAACTGTACGTTGGCCTACTTTTGAAGAAGGGTGGCCAGCAGATTGAGGAAACTCATTATCCCTGTCTCCACAAAGCCAGTAATGTCGCACCAGGAAAACTGTGTCTGGCTTTGTGCCCTCCAGGTCAGGAGGACGTTCAGAATTGGGAAGGGAAGGTAGCAGAGGGCTACCGGGATGGTCAGGGACATAGAGCGCATGCTTCAGGTGGTGGAGGAGGCTGCGGCTTTTCAATCTGGTGGAGAAGATGCTAAGGGATCATCTAATAGCAAGCTCCAACCGTGTGAACTGGAGTCGGAAAGAAGATGGGACCAAGCTCTTTTTGGGAGTGACAGATGGTATAGTGGAGGGCAATGGCCACCCGTTGTAGCCTGGGGGGTTCAGGCTGGACATTAGGAAGAACTGCTTCGCTGGGAGGACACTGCAGTACTGTAAGAGGTCACTCAGAGGCGGACACCCAAGATTTGGCTAGGTAAAATCACAGCACACCTGATCCAGTATTGGTGACAGTCCTGCTTTGAGCGGAAGGTGGGAGTTGATCTAGGGGTCCCTTCCAACCAATATTTCTACGATGCAACTCAGATTTAAGGCAGCGGTATTGTCAAAATCTTACCTTCATGTTAAAATCAACTAAATTAAAAGTTCACTCATTAGTAAATAGGAGGATATACCTCCTCAGATGGCTTGTTTTCTCATGGCAAACTCTTCAGCAACAGGGCACACTACTGCAGTGGGCCACACGTTCATCTTGCGTTCCTCTCCTGATATCCCACCAGCAAACAGAATGTTGCTGTGATGCCCCTTTAACGGGGAAGGACAGACTCTTGGAACCAATGGCTTTGTGGCAGATGGAGCGACATTTGCAATTGGGAAAAACACTCTCATGCTGCCAAAATATTAACAAGGGGCTTCCTCAGAAATATTCTGCCACAGTCGTTGATACATGTAAATACGACTTCTTCCAAGGAAAAAGGTATCATTCAGCAGGTTTTCTGAGGACAAGGACCTCTCTGCACTGTGGTTTTTTTTCTCTCTCTTGCACAACACCTCGCGCTGCAACACCTCGCAGGTGCCACTCATGGTAAGTGCGATGGAGACAGCAGGGAGCAGGGTTGGCCGGGGGCAGGCTGTCCAACACTCCCCGCTCGGCGGGGCTGGGCAGGGGACAGGCTTGGCAGCAAGGGCACATTGTCAAATCCAACAGGGATTGGTTCTTTTGGGTTTTTTTTGCATAACGTATCTCCCTCTGTGAGTGCCCGTGTTCCTTACATAGCAAGAAAAGCAACAAGAATTTCCTGAGGTCTCTTTATACCACCCATTATTTTGCATAGCTTTATAATGTCTTTTATTAATTTCCTTTTAAAAATAAACTCTCCTATTCCTTTCAAATTCTGCATATATGCAACATCAAAGCATTTCAGAGAATTTTTCATTCCATTTCCATGCTAGCTCTCTGATGCTGGAGTCAGACATGTTGTGGCAGTACTGCAAGCAGTAAAGATGTCCAACTTCTCTGACGCTGCCACAGTTCCCATTGCTCTAAGTCCTTCTCAGTGGGGAAACTGAGCCTGAGATACCAAAAAAACCCTTTCTGTGATGACTTAGAAGAAGGTGATTGGGCCAGCATACTTTTTCCTTAAAGATGTAGGGAAAGGAAAGCCATTGTCCCTCTACTGAGAAAGATCTATTTTTAACTTCAAACTCTTCTATGCATCATGAAAAAAGATGAATAATTCTATTTTCATTTAGGAGGAGATTACAAGAGAGAGAAATAGCCTGACACATTTCAGATTAGAGATCCTTCATTAAGAACAGAAGCTGTCAGAGTGCGGTGTCCCATGCCAAAGAAAATCTTTTCCCCAGTACTGTCAGCTGGGCCCACTTCTCCACCAAATATATTTTCAAGAATTTTTGTGCTAAACTGAGAGTTCTCCAACATGATGCTTCTGGGAATTTAGATTACTCTCCCTCTGTCAATACTGGGATCAAGAAGTCGTGAAGGTAGTCTGCATCACAGTGATACTATAATGATTGCTCTGAAATGGAAAAGTATCACACATCCATGTTTTCATTCTTCAGCTTGAGACATACCTTTAGGAAGTCAGTTTGTGATGACATGTTTGGGCAAACCATGCCTTATCTGCACGCTTTTTTCATGTATCATCCTGATCTGGTAACTTCAATGCCATAACCAGAAAGCTATGTTAATTGTACATGTTTTTAAGTCAGCGTAGTCCAAAACATATTCCTCAAAAAATATCAGACGTGGAAAGTCTGCTTGCCTGTTTGAGAAGCCGGAGATGTTCCGTCTCTGCTAGAGGAATCACACAGATTTTTTTGTAACAACAAGAATCTCCAACCAGGATAATCTTAGCCTCATGGATATTACATATTTCTGTTTCCTCAAAATAAAAACCACTAAGTATATGAACTGGTACCGTAAACACAAGCACAAGTAAAAGAGTTATGCTGTTGCTGGACTCCTCCTCCCACTCAATTTCGGCAGTCAGCAAAAACACTTATTCAGTATTAAGTTACGGTAAAGAATTGTTGACCCTGGTGTAACTGAGAGCAAAGATACAGTCAAGTCAGTGGGGTTTGCTTCAGCTTGTGACATTTCAAATAAAGCCTCTAAATTTGTTTGGATGATAAAAATGAAAGCATATAGAAAATATTTGTTAAAAACAAAAATGCAGAGAGTCTACAAAAGCTTCTCCATAAAGTAATTTTTATTGAAATGCTCACAGCTGAGTTAGCATTATTTGCTTCTAATTTGGGCTTCATTCTAAAACACTGTACATTAACAAACTCAGGCCACTTAATGCCAAGTGCTTTACACATTTCTCTTTAATTAAATTTCTCCAAAGAATCACTTTACATAAGCATTTGCCAGTACCAAAAGCACACTCTCAGAGATCCTGGGTAAAATCCAGGCACCCCTGCAGTAACTAGTAAAATTCCCGTTGATCTCATTGCAGACAAGATTCTACTCTCTAGGTCTTTGCTATATATGGGTAATAAAAATTTTTCTTGTTACTTATGTATTAAGTTCTTTGATACGCTACCCTAAGAAACTTAGACCTTAACGAGGTCCACGCTGCCACTTACCATTTCTGTTACTAGATAAAAATAAGCGTTACTTCAGAGTTCAATAATGTCTAGTTTCAAGTATGCCTGTAATTGCTGGAATATGCAACAGATGCCAGTTTAGATAAACTTCTAGCCTGTGGATGGAGGCAGGCATTTGCTCTAATCATCTGCAATTCTGCTACTGAATTTGAGTGCAGAATTGCCTGTACTGGGCTCTGGGAGAAACGTGAACCATTAGCATTTAGGGATTCTCTTTACCGTACAGTGGTATGTTCAGTAATAAGTTATAGGTGATTAGGACATGGAAGTGGCATAAAAATTAAGAAGATTTTAAATAATCTTCAGGATCATTAACATAAGACCAGGCATAACAATTTACCTTTATTTAATTATGAGATGTTTCTCAGCCATGTGAAACATGCTGAAGTGGGCTACATTTAAACCAGTTCTGTCATTCTTCCTCTTGCACAGTTTTTTGCAGCAATTTTCTCTTCCATATCTCAGCCGCACAGGGCTGCAGGGTTTGATGTTGGAGTTCTGGTGCAAAAGAAAAAGCTAAATTAGGGAATTAGGGCTGCTCTACGACTGGTCAGAAAGGGAAAGAGGAGGAGCGGCCAGAGACGGTACCCACCGCTCTGCGGGACTGCATCATCTTGCAGCTGCAGAAATGGCAGAGGTTGTCTGTGCGCCGCTCATCTACTTCAGTGCAAAGTTACTGTCCTAATTGATATTTTTTTCAAAGTTACTAAGATGTTACCTAGTTACCAGCTAGTCACAGCCTGGTAACCGATTTTTATTTACGACAAGGTAAGTGACCCTAAATAAATCAGTCTGGTGACACTTAAGCTGTCCAACTGTAAAACAGGATGAGACTCCACATGAAATTTATTTGAAGTGTTCAGACCAAAACTGCGGTATGAAATTAATTAGGATTAGTCTTGACAACACTAGTTCAATTTAAAATACGCTTAACTGGTTTAAAAATAAAACTTCAGATTCCCTTTGACTGCAACCCAGTCCTGAAGCTATTTACGCCTGCCTTGCCTATCCCGGGCCTGATTTTCTGATTTGGTTGCAAGATTGCTATTAATAGACCAGAAGTGGGATAAAAGAAAAAAAAGAAAAAGAAAAAAAAAAAGTGAGATTACCTAAATCTGCATAGACCCGCGTTTGTTTCTTTGCTTGCTTCATTTTAGAGAAGCATTGTCAGAAGTTTAGTTTTCTGACGGGGATTAACCTTTCCCTTTTGTGACTCTGGACCATCCATGCCTCCCCGCCTCCCCCCTGATTCTGGCGCGGGGTTGCTAAGCGACATGTTCTTCTCTTCTGTACTTTAGCAGAGAGGAACAGATCAAAGACACCCACAGTCCTGAATTATTTTATAAATGAATTTAAAGAGACACTCTCCCGTGCTGTATTATGTGGAGGGAGATCAAAAGTTGCTCTATATACTGAGAGTACCTGGAGAATTAAACTGACGTCTTCTGGAAAATAAAATTGCTCTCATTACTGAGAACTATGTAATATTTACCTTTTTTTTTTCTTTTTCAGGACTAGACTATGAATTTATGCTAATTAATGTTTCTAGTTTTATGGCAGTCAAGACATTGAACGCAGGCCAGGCTGCATGTTTGTACAACTTTGAGAAGTAAGATTTTCTGTCATCAAGTGACAAGCTTGCTGGTTTTTTAACTCTTTTCATCTCTTGCAGAAGAGTTGCCATTGTTCAAAAATATTTCATTCTCTAAATTTTAAATGCTTTCCCGACTTACACTAAATGCAAGAAAATCACAGGGTAAATTTCAAGTCATATATCCTTAAAAGAATAAATGAAAATGAGACAGTAATCTGTGTAAATAAGGCAAAAAAAATCCCTAAGACACCAATATCTCAGACCTTTCTGAAAAGAATGAAAAGCAAATGTGAATAATCTTTAATTAAAAAATCTGGGAATACATAAGTTTAAACATTACCTCCTACCAGACCAGCACTTATTCTGGCATCAGCTCAGGTCTGCTGCTCTGCGCAGGCTGTCAGATTTGGAAGAGCAGACCGGCAGTTAAGGCAAGCGTTTCCTGAAGCAGAAAAGGGAGGAATTATTTGCCATCGGATCTACCCAGTTTCAAACACCATCAACGTTGTAAAAGGGAAAAAAACAGCACTTAGTAACGAAGTGCAAGAATTTTTCAAGACTTTCATTTGCAAAGACACCGTCGCCGCAGAGAAAAGCCTTAAAAAAAGGGAGAGGAACACAACCAGTGTGCTTAAAGCTCTCCCCGAGCCAGCGACAGATCAGTTACGTGGAAAGCCAAACCCCTGGGTCAAACGACTGCAAAAAAGGCGCCTTGAAAATTGCACGCAAAATTCTTCCCATGTGCAAATCTTGTTGTTTTGTAACCAGCCGCCTTCTCTGCCTAAACAAATGTCTCCTTTAAAGCAGTTTCAGGGGCTTGTTCACGCCAACAGGTGCTCATGCAACTACAGGCAGAAAATCGCTGGCTCCAGGTGTGGGGCGCCCAGAGAGGAGCTCGCTCCCTCTGCCACGAGCCGGCTCGCGGGGCAGAGCTCCCTCCTCGCCCCCGGCCTCCGCCTGCAAGCCCACATAAAACTGAGGGTAGATTAGCGAAATCTAATACACTCCAGGGCTCTAAAGGGATTAACCTCATATAAATCTTTACCAAAAAAAACCCCACAGCGTTAGTATTTATTTACATGCATTTTATTTTCCAATGAAAAAACAAGCCTCCTTTTTTTCCAGCACCAGTAGAAGTCTCCTCAAAATTCTAATTGCTTGGATTTAGCATTTAAAATCCACTGTACTACAGTTAACCTATATTCTCATAAAAGCACGTATTTTAGAAAAGGGCTTAGACAGCTTTTCCATTTCACAACTAGGTATCTATTACATGGGCAAGATGTGTGCTTTGCTCTCACTGATACAGTCTTTTAGGTATAAACATCTTGACCACCACTATGTTGTCAGTGGTTAGCAGATTTGGTGTGTTTTGGCTGAATTTCTGAAGGGGAAAAACTGTGACTTGCACTCTAAATATTTTTTCTGGAGAATGGATTCCTCAACAGACTATGGGCGTCTTGTACAAAATACAAATAAACATTTGGAAAGGAATTTAATGCTTCTGGTGGGTACTGAGTTGCCAGCCTTGGAAACCGGAATGCCCATGAGTGGCGGCACCGGCGGGGCTGGGCTCCCCGTGCTCCGCAGCCCGGCCGGGCTCCCCATCGCCCACCGCTCCTCCCGCGCGCCCGCACGGCCGGGGCAGAAAGAACCTCCACAACCAACAGGCACCTGGCGTGTTCACATTTGACTTTCTGGTGAGCTTGGTTAGAATCATAAAATGGTTTGGGTTGGAAGGGACCTTAAAGGCCACCCAGTGCCACCCCCTGCCCTGGGCAGGGACACCTCCCACCAGCCCCTCCAAGCCCCGTCCAACCTGGCCTTGAACCCCTCCAGGGATGGGGCAGCCACAGCGTCTCTGGGCAACCTGGGCCAGGGGCTCACCACCCTCACAGCAATTAATTTCTTCCCAATACCTAATCTAAATCTCCCCCCTTTCAGTTTAAAACTGTTACCCCTCATCCCATGGCTCCCCTCCCTGATCCAGAGTCCCTCCCCAGCTTTCCTGGAGCCCCTTTAGGGACTGGAAGGGGCTCTAAGGTCTCCCCGGAGCCTTCTCTTCTCCATCCTGCCTACACTTTGTTCAGAGATTCAATCCGATCGAGCTAGTATTTAAGCTAAAATGTTCTGAAGCAGAGATGTCGTAAGAATTTTAGTTAATATTTATTACTAGTATATTTTTTTAATATTTGTAGAATTTCATGAATGTAAGTACTTTCGAATCACTGCTCTTCTGTCCCTATTTCCAGGACGCTACAGAAAGATCTGCAGCAGCTGGATGACAGATGTGAGCAGCCAGGGCAGAGCTGGCGCCTACCAACAGGAGATGACGCTTTTGACACGTGGGAGGGCGTTGAAGGCCATTGAGAACGTTAATAATGTTACTTCACCTTTCTACAGTGCTGTGCCTGCTTAAAGCACCGAATAGACTACTAGTAATTAGTGATCTGGATGTTTCTGAAATGACCAGCAGTATCATTTAAATTGTCATTAAAATACAATTAGCCGCCCTTTGAACTGAGCACTGTAGTTCACAACAGTCTAATTGGTGGCTCATGGGCCAGATCTGGACAACAGGAGGACTGTGTCTGCTTTTCCTCTTCCCTAACGGCCCCAGCCCAAAGATCCTCACCCCAGGAGAGCCGGCTGTGCCCACGGGACAGACATGGAGAGCCATTATGCGCTGGGAAAAGGCAACGGCACAAAGTAGCCCTTGTGTCCAGCCCACTGCTCTGATTTTTGTAGAGCTCATTTCAGCCTGCGTGCGGATGCAAGCAGGCATGGCCCCATGACTTTATACTTTGCAATTCAAATCCATTTGATTTTTCTTTTTTTTTTTTTTTACTTGACTTTTAGAGCACAGCTCCAGGCAGCCAGAGTCGCAGGGATGAAATAAGGGCAGTACATGGTAAGACAAATAACTGAGCTATCTACATCTCCAGCCGAGGCGCTGGTAGACCGTGCTGGCGTGTGTTTGGGTATGATGAAGAATTTACTTACTGCAGCAGACTGAAAGTGAAGGTCTGGCTTGGATGGTGTTCCCAAACCTGGCATCCATATCCCACATTTAGGTAGCTAAATCTGTCACTTACATGCTTCAGATACTTGTGTTAATTGCACAAATGCCAACAAAAATGACATGTTTTTAAAGTGTTAGAAGTGTAAATAGCTGCTCTTCTGAAATGGCCACAGTATATATTTTTAGCTCCTACGTACTCTTGCAAACGCGTATTTGCTGTAGTATCTAGCTATAATAACGTATTAGTATCTGTTTGTAATACTATTGATGCTCCTGCAAAAAGCGCTGTAGAATATACTTTAAGTACTGGCTTTTTGTACGTCTCGAACAACTATTCATTAATACCACGGGAACAGCATGCTACTGTTCCAGTTTTTCTAAGAACCAGTGCTATTGCTCTCCACCAGCTCCAGTTGCCTGCTTCGTCATGCCTTTATTATTTATGCTTTTGCTCTTGAAAATTCAAATTTAGAACTTAAAAATGTTCATGCTTTTGTTTTTTAAAAATAATTAAAGGCGGCGAATGGATCTGATGTAATATGTATACTGTGTGCCACGGCTAAGTACCCAGTGCTGTGAAAGCCCTGCTTGTTCTCTGAAAGGAGGAATTCTTTCAGCCAGCGTCACTTGCCCCCTCCTTTCTGAGGCTGCTTTTCCCATACACTCGGAGGACTCGCTGACAGTCATTTTCTTGCCCCAAAAGTTTGCTGGAGCAATATTGTCATTTTCCTGATGTTTGCACAGGGCCCAGCTCCTAACAGGTTGGCCTCTAAGGACAATCAAGAATTTCAGGTTTGAGTGTAGCGGTGGCACTACTAAAGTACCATGGCTTTTTAACCATCTTTTCTTTGGATCGGTCTTTGGACTACGTATTGCTTCATCTTAATGTGGGCTTCACAGCAGGCTTTCGGAGAACTTCTTTTCTCTTCCTCTGCCATTCCTGTAGCAAGCGGCGCTTTCAGATATGTCCCCTCTACAAAGGATTTCAATGTTGGCCTGGCGTGTTTTACTAGTATTTGAATGGCCTAAAGAAATTATTTGGGAAGCGGCAGATGCCTTTGGGAAAGAGAAAAAAAATACACCCAAAGAGGGGTCAACTGGCCCAAGAAAACAGAAAAAAAGTGCAACAGTGGTTGCCAACAAGCAGGCTTGTAACACCCGCCCAGGAAGATAACGGAGCTCCTCGTGATCCCATTTTTGTGTTGTTATGCTGTCACTCCCCCTCTCTGCATTCACCATGCTATACAAGAAACACACATTGTCGCCCAGTTCATTCAAATACAATACACTTCCTAAATCTGCTTTTTTTTTTCAAAAACACATGGACTGGATGATCTTAAAGATCACTTCCAACTTAGACAATTCTGTGATTCTACTCTGTGGAAAATATGTATTGTTTTCAGGAGGACCAAGAGACCAGGTACTTGAAAGCATGATGCGGGGTTTGTTGTAGCCCCAGCTCTTAGAAGAGGTGCCCCAGGGGAGCTGGTGGCGGGCAGTTTGCATAGGTAATCGTTAACAACACTAAAATAATAGTCTGGCGGCTGGATAACGGAGAACACACCAAAACACAGGCCAACAACCCTAACGGGAAAAAGTATTACAAGAAGCTCACAACAAAATTAAGCTGCCAAGCGAAATTCCCAAATAATATGAAGACACTGAAAAAAAGAGACTTTGTTCCACCACTGGTGTCTTTCTGGGCTTCTGCCCTGGTGTCAACCATTTGGATTAGCCTCCTCTCCATGGGATGAAAACACTCTGAATATGCAAGAATTCAGGAGGATTTAGCCGTTTTGGGAAAGACTGACATTTCTTAAATAACTGAACGCAACTAACGAAGAGCCTAACGAGGAAATCTCTGACGAATTAATCAAGAATCAATAGCAGTTTCTCCGAATAGTATAAAGGCATGAAATAAACGCATGAAATAAAACAGTTTACCACAAAATGGCTTTTGACTAAGAGTGAAAAATGTCATGAGGAAGAACACGCTTCAGATAAAACTACGTTCTGTTAAGGTAAATTAAAAAGGAAATGCCCGTAGGAGGGGAAAAAAAAAAAAAGGACTTCTTCCTGTATAGCCACCACTAGCGCATATTTGCATGGGGCAAGCGCAAGACTTCCTCAGCGCCAGAACAGCACCCATATCTCAGATGGACTTCTTGAACAAGTAGCATTTACTGCCAACTCTCACAAAACATTAAAGGTCCATTATTGGGCCAGCTGATAAGGGAGAATGAAAAAAAAAACCAAAAAATCAGTGGACTGCAGCTTCCTGTGCATCTCTTACAGTCTTTGGTAATAGTCCTCAGAGTTAAACCATTGGGTTAAGCTAAAAGAGTCAGAGAGCTTGAGAAAGGCACAAATTCTACGTGGCCGAAGCAAGGACAGCCCTGAAAAGCAAACCAAGATGCTGCAAAGCGGTCAGTCACCAAAGTTCACAGCGGCCAGTGAGAAAGCACGGAATATTCTACTCCCAAGCACCAGCCTCCTACCGAAGTTCCACGCTGCAGCAAAACCGAGGGATACATATGCAGCCAGCAGAAGAGCCCTGACACCAGCGGAAAGATGCAGGTCGTATTCACCAGATGTCAGTGCAACTCCTTTCCCACAATTTGAAGTCATGGTGGAAGTTCAATTTTAAATTAAGTTGAAATGTTAGAGCGGAGGAATGCTTGGTGGGTGAGAGCAGGTCAGCTGAAACTAAAAATTTCAGCAGTCTTCTTTTCCGAAGAGAAAGTTTTACAAAAGAAACCGTGAGAATTGGTATTACCCAGTTGTTGCTGGAAGAGTAATATTCCTTCTTGTAGACTAAGAGAAAATTTAACTGTTAGCAATAAATCAATTGAAGCTGACCAATCACCTATGGGTTTCTGCAACCTTAATTCTTGCTGAAAGCTGAAAAATGAAGAAGTTCCAGAAATAGACTGAAACTTCTCTAAGAGCCCATGCTGATGGAGAGACTGATAAGCATTTAAATGACTCATTTAAGTGTCGCCAACATGCACATTTTTCTGTCCTAAGGGGCAAATGTTCCATCATAGGTCTCATAAATACTTGAAAAAAGTTATTGTATGCTAAAGGAAGATGGTGTTTGTAGATATTTTGGAAGGCTATAGAGTGGTACCTGGGCATGGAAATCCTTTAGTTGTATACATTGTGTGTGATTGTATAGGGTTTAATTGCACCAACCTACGATACAAGAATCACAGAATCATCACAGGAAGGGAAGTCTCGCCTGGTGCCGAGTACTGTGAAACAAAGTTAGAGCAAGACTACAACGAGTGACAAATTTTGTCCTCAAATTTTTTTTAAGCCTAAGTAATTTTTCT
Organism: Dromas ardeola; assembly: GCA_013398915.1. Lineage (NCBI taxonomy): Eukaryota > Metazoa > Chordata > Aves > Charadriiformes > Dromadidae > Dromas > Dromas ardeola. Next base: position 71,184 of record VYZM01019575.1, on the reverse strand, counting down.
TCAATTTCTACTATTTTAGACTAAGTGGCAGGCATGCCTATAACTTAAAAAAACCAAACCAACCAAACAAAAGGAAATCACTTGAGATAACACACACACTGAGGAAGAAGGTAAGTCAACCTGCAGACGTGTCCGGGTACAATTTTGCTGGTTTTATATAAATCGCATGAAGATTCTGCAAACTTCTGTAAGCAAAATTTTTAATAAGCCGGTACACAAGCAATACACCGTGAAGGAAACAAGGGTCAGTTTTATTGCTGTGTGCTAATTACCCCTACTACAGTCAAATGCTCCAGATGACAGGGAAGGGAAACAGGGCAGCTAACAGCAGAATGTTAACATTTATTGGATGTTTTATTTGCAAATGTCTGCATTCAAGTTTAGTACCGAAATAATAAGAGGCATATTTCACTTTGAGCACTGACGTAACAACACAGAAAGGTATCTTGCCCACAGGACGAGCTCACGGCCGCTTGCAGACCCAGCAGCGAGGAAGAGGGCTGGGAGCTTTTCTCCCAGCAGGAACAACAGGGAGGTTCTGGGGCCGCAGCTCCGTGTTGAGACACACCAAGGTGAGAAAGGAGGAGAAATATCAAGGGAAATCATGTAAATCAAGTGTTTCCCATGGATAATACATGTATCAATTACTCCAAGGCAAATGTACCTATCGAGGTTGCTGTGGACAGCCTATTCCACAGCCTACGTCCGTATTCATCTCATAGTGGGACCGAGTTTCGTTAACAGAGGAATCAAGACTAAAATGATAACATTCATCTCTATGTTCTTGCCCTGACATGGTTATTCATTAGGAGTTCTTCCTAACGACTGTTCAGTTCCTTCCTTCTAGGGAGCCACTCCTAATTCTCTTCTATTCAGGTTGGATGGTGAGTCACTGACTTTAACAATAATCTTTATTAACCCTTCCCTTACACAGCCGACATCTGGTAACAGTGAAACATGTTGTGTCTTAGCGCTGAGACAGCAAGTTCTTCAATGCTTTTTCCTGCATTGTGCCATTTTCCTATATGCAGATAACCCAATGATTCCTGCAGGCTTTCTGCCGCTGGTGGATGGAAAAAACACCCTGTTTGTCTTCATGCCTTTGGTTAATTCCTCTTTAACTCTATCTTAGTCTACCTGTTTTCCAGGGTAATTTTGCTTTCCATAAATTGCACTTCTTTTCTGTTGCCTTCTTGTCTGGCCAAAGTTTTTAGCTGCAGCAAAACAGCTATTTATGTCAAGTAACTTCTTGAAGCACCTTGTTTCCCCTTCTGCTTTTCCGCTCTCTTCTCTGTTGGGGAGGGAGGGCCATGTTTGTGGATGGGCACATGAGCCTGGCAGCATTCAGTTCTGCCCTGTCTACCTCCCTCCATGGGAAGTGTCAGGACGTTGACCTGCTGGTGGATGCTTTTGACTCGTTTTCCTTCTTTAACAACAACAAAACTAACAAAAAAACCCAAAACCCCACCAAGTAAACTTAGGAGATATTTTGTGTATACATTCCTAAGACTATTGAACCTAAATATCCTATGAGAGAATCCGTGACTAAAGTATTGAATGCTTCTTGAATCAGCTATTGCTCATTTCTTAAGACTAATTAGAGAATGGCCTGTCCTGTTTTTGATAAAACTTTGTACTCTGTTTGGTTACAGCATTGAACAGACGGAGGTAAGTCTGATCACCTGCTTTTTATGCACTTCTTGTATGGCCGTATGTGTTCGTTTGACCAAATTTTGGTGTGTTTTGGGATATTTGGAATTCTAAAGTTCTTTCTCCTTGATCCTCTTTCCTTGTATTAGCACTGTTGGTTTATTACCATGTTTTGTGTGTCTTTTTGCATGTCAAAGTTTTCTACAGTGTTTTATTATTTTAAAGTTACCATAACATGTGCTTGCTCTTAAAGGGAAAATCTAGGAAGTCTAAGGGAAAAGTAGTTCGGAAAGAGATCTATTTACTTCAGAAACCACACTCTCAGATTATTACAAAAACAGATTTCTAGGAAGAAACATGTATTTCTCGTCCACTGTTTCCATAGCTTTTTCAGCATTCTTTATTTCACCGTCCTTATGCTGTACCAGACGGCCTTGGATACAAGCATCCACCGAGCAGCCTTGCGCTAGCGCTGCCTGCGAGGGAACCATCCCCCTCCCTGAGAAACAGCCCTTCCCTGCTGGGAATATTTACTGGAGGTGCCAATCCAGCCGGGCTGAAATCTCATTAACAAGACATTTTTTCCTGATTAATAAAATATTAACGTGAACATACGGCGTGAGCAGCCTGACATTTTCTTGACACCTGCATAGCAGAGCACTCCTCGGACACTACGTTACTATTTCAATGATGAACTTCTGAAGCTGGGGCACAGTCCTAACCTTGGCCTTTTGAAAAATGATTTTGTCTGGCTGAGGCTGAAGAAAGATAATTCCTCACAGCCTGCGGGGAAAGGAACGGGGGTTTTCCCCCAGAGAGTTTGTATTTATGCTCATTTACGGGTTGAGCTGACCGGCGGGCGGCAGGCCTCATGGCGCGAGCAGCCACTTTAGACCCATGCAAGGCGGACAGGCCATCACACAGAGCTGAAGTTCTACCGGCAGCAGTAAATGCTGAGCTGCGGGCCGGACGCGGCTACCCTGTAATTACTATTTGTAAGTAACGGCCGTTTCTGTCAGGAGGGAGCCGCCCGCGAGCGGAGCCGCCGGGGCAGCCCGAAGCGGGAACTGGGCGGCGG